>JAUESF010000047.1:7150160-7165685 GCA_032274765.1 Malacoctenus tetranemus
TAGTGACCTTGAGACAAATGTCTGAGGGAGGGTGCAGAGAAAGTGGGCAGTTGAATGTGGACATCACGCAGTTTTTTAAGAACTTCTTGGGAAATCACAAAAGACGCTTGTGACAGCGCTTTTCAGTCAACACAACTGCAGTGGTTTGTGGTTCAGAGCCAGAAGCAGACTTATCACATGATGTATCTCACACTGGAAACCCTGGCACGATTGCAGCAGCGCGATGGACGACCAAACTTGAAAGCATGATGCACTTTTGACAGGACAAGAGTGGCTGTTCTCAGGAGAGAGTTCCTCTTGTGTTCATGGTGAAACCCTGTCTTCTGAAGCTTCTGCCTTTTTTGTCATTAGATTTAAAAAAAAAATTAAATCTACTTTATTATTTCATTTCATTTTACTGAGTGGGATGTTTTGGTATCGTCGTCTGCAGCGAGAGAAATCATCTAATCTGATCCACACTTTGATCGTCTGTCACCTTCAAACTGTCAGTGACTTCTTTATTTCCGAGTGTTTACAGTTTTACATGAAATCATCCAAATGTAGTCAAACGAAAGTCAGTTGAGTGAAAGAGGTTATTTACCAAATAACATTCAGTTTACACATTAGTTTGCATGATACTGAGCAAATACAACCCGAGACGTGTGAACGGACCGCGAGCTGCTTGTTGGTCGACCGGTTCATTCAAGAAGCCAGTCCCAGAGCTGTGTGACCAACACTGCTCCATCCCTCTTTATTGAACAGTCATCGGTCAAAGCTTAGGAACTGTTGAGCCTCTGCCGACTCTGATGTCGTTCTCTTCACACGATGTCTATAGAAGAGACCTTGAAAACATCGGAGCGAGAGGCGCTGTGACGTCAGAGCCGTGCAGACGTGTCAGCACTCCCGTTTTTAGTTGAGTTTCAGCCGGAGTGTGTTAGAAAACTTGATGACGTCTTTCAGGGCGTCTTCAGGGCTGGTCTCTTCCAGCAGCCGGCGAGCTCCACTCTCTAAGGCCTGATAGTACCTCCTCAGCTCCTTCAGCTCACACTGCAGTCGTTGCTCCACCCGACGGTGGTCCTGGTTGGCTTCTGTCAGCATCGTCTTGTACTCGGCCTCGGCAGCTTGGACTTTCTCCTGCAGTTCTTTCTGGTAGTGCTCTCGGAGCTTCGCCTCCCTCTCTTCCAGCATCCGCAACACCTCCTGACAGTCCGTGTTTGTGTAGCATGCTCCATCATTTGCTGACACCATCTGCTCCACCTTCTCAAGCAGAGCCAGGACCTGACCGCGCTTGCTGGTGCTGCTGTTGTTGAGGACGTGGTATCGGTTCCCGGCTCTCTGCAGGACCTTATGCAGCTCTGGCCCTGCCTCCTCCAGCTGTCTCTGGAGGTCAACTGGCTCCTCGTCCTGGGTGAACAGGACCATGGTGTAGCGCCAGGCATCTTCCCCAAATATCTCCTCCACGATCTTGACGGCCTCCTTCTCCTCCTCGGTGAACGTCCCCACCTTGATGACGAGCAGGATGGCGTGTGGCCCCGGGGCCGACATGTTGATACACTTGTAGATCTCTCTCCTCACTGTGCGTTCAGGCAATGACGTGTCAAACAAACCGGGAGTGTCGACAACGGTCAGTGACCTGCCAAAGACCTCGCCACTCTGCTTCATGCAGCCCCTGGTGACTGAAAAGACGAATCATGTCAACATTAAACACACCAGGTACTCTCTCTCTGTGTGTGTGTGTGTGTGTGCGTGTGTGTGTGTGTGTGTGTGTGTGTGTTTTACCTGAGGCCTGGCTCACTGCCGCTTTGAAGGCATCTCTTCCCAGGATCGTGTTTCCACTGGAGCTCTTTCCTGCTCCGGTCTTTCCCACCAGCACCAGCCTGAAATCTACAATAGCAGTTCAACACTTAGAGAGCTGATGAAGAAACAACTCGACCACCTCCACTGTAGTTCAGAGTAAAAAGGTTCCTACTGATAGGCTCATCCATGCTGTTGCAGCGTTTCCTCACAGCATCTGTGCACAGAGGAAGAAAACATAACATGTCTCACTCAATGTTTCTATCTGACAAACAATGACCACACACACACACACACACACACACACACACACACACACACACACACACGTCCCAAGTGTCAGAAGTGGTCCTGTGGACCTCCAGGGCCGCTTTTCTGAGTCTTTAAGATCACTTCCTGCTCCAACATCTGACTGATCGTTATCACGCTTCTGCAGCGCTCACTGACCCAACTTTTAAACCAAGGGTTCTGAAGCAGGGAAGCACGTGTAAGTCTGACACCCCTCTTACAGTCGATCCTCCCGTCGGTCCACGGAGGCTCCGTGTGCTGAGCCGGAGGACAGACGGGGGTCTGATAACAAACAGCCCACTCACCTGAGCTGACTGCCGCCGCCATCACTGCACATCTCCCCGTCTGGGGTCTGTGTAAAGGACACACCTACATCCTGTCAGCAAAACAAAGTTAGGTTCTGATTTCAGTGAAGGCACATTCCAGGAACTGCGATGTAATTTCACTTTGTTGACTCTGAATCGATGCGGGACTCGAACCTCGGTCCATCTCACCGCTGCGCACCGCAGATCTATACAGAGGGACTATGTTTTCTTAGTGAGTTCTGGATATTGTTTCACGTAACTTTGCGCAACTTTCACCTCTTTCACTTGAGACGGAAGCAGCAACACAGTCTTCGTGTTACCCAACGGTAATTCTGTCATTGTTTGATTTAATGAGTTATATTTTGCAGTGATCGGACGGTTTCCTTCTTCAAAGAGTCTAAGTTTTTGAAGATCGCGTGTGAAGTTGAAATAAATCCCTTTGTGTCTGTCGGGTTTCAGAAAGCGCTTTGGCCTGCGACAAGGGCTGATCGCTCAAAATTTTGAAACTACGCAGTGATTTTAAGCGGCCCCTGCGTCGAGAAGTGACGAGTTTAAATCATACTGCGGACGTGAACCATCTGGGCCGCCAGGTAAAGAGAGCGCGGGTCCTCCTGATTAATCACACCAATGAATTTTTGAGCTGAAGCTGACCACACATGCATGCACGCACGCACGCACGCACGCACACGTATAATTCACTCACTCACACACACTCAGACACACTAAAATGTTCCTGATACTGTAGGGTTCCTTTATTAAGGAGCAGCACTGTGGTGTGGTGAGAGCAGTTCCTTTTTATGTGACTCTCTCCTGGCAACAATCACAATGTCTTTAGGTGACAGATGTTTTAT
This sequence comes from Malacoctenus tetranemus, assembly GCA_032274765.1. Lineage (NCBI taxonomy): Eukaryota > Metazoa > Chordata > Actinopteri > Blenniiformes > Labrisomidae > Malacoctenus > Malacoctenus tetranemus. Next base: position 7,153,378 of record JAUESF010000047.1, read on the forward strand.
TTTCTGCATCTTGTTTTGTCATGAGATAAACACTGACGGGCCTTCTGGGTCATCGAGCAGCAAATCTGCCTCAGACACCAGAGATGTTCTGCTCATTCTGGCCACTGCACATCTTTAACCCCCTGATGTTCTGTCATCCCCTGCAGGTTTTGCTGCTTTCATGCAATGGACCGGCCTCTCACGATCGTCCTCTTAGGACACACTGGAGCCGGTAAAAGTGCCACAGGAAACACCATTCTGGGTCAAAAGGCTTTCGAGTCTCGACGCAGTTTCAAACCTGTGACGACCAAAATCAGCGAGGCATCCGGAAAAGTGTTTGGGAGGCAGATCTCAGTGATTGACACTCCGGGGATCATATGTCCAAACTCAACAGAGGAGATCAAGTCCTTCCTTGTGCAGGTCTGCAGCCCCTGTCTCTTCCTGGTGGTGCTGAAAAACGATCGGTTTACAGAGGAGCAGGAGATGGCAGCGAAGACTGCTGTTGAGGTGATCGGTGAGCAGAGGCTCCACCTGGCGTACCTGCTCTTCACCTGTGGAGATCATTTAGATGGAACCCTGGAGGAGTTCATTGAAGAAGATAAAGAAAGTCCCCTGTATGCACTTGCCCAACAGTTCAATGGTCGCTGTCTATCATTCAACAACAGAGATGGGGGACCACAGCAGGTTCGAGACTTGCTGAAGGCAACAGGTACTTCCACCTGCATTAAGCTCCACCCATTAACGTCTGTTCTCAGAGGGAGTCTTCAGATCAGCAGAGATTACAACACTTTGAAACTTCTGTACAGTCTTTCAACCCTGGACCTGCAGGGACACAGTCCTCTGTGTAGGAGAGGTCGTTCAGCTCAAACACAACTGAATTTAAAACATGTTTCCCCATGAGGTTTTGGCCTGACAAGGATCTGGCCAGCAACATCAGGTGTGTTAGAGCAGAGTGACATCACAGGCATGAAGGACTGTGGACCTCCAGGACCAGGGTCTAAGCTAAAAACTCTTCTCTTTACTCTTGTGAGTAAAATACTTCAGTCATCGAGATCTGACTTTAATCTCATTGATTGGCACATTAATTGGTCTTCAGGTCTGAAGTTCAGACTGGTGACTTTGTCGACTGAAATGTATCAATCAGCAGGTGTTCTAGTTTAAAGGTTCAGCTCAGGACTCTGAGACAAAGCACTGAGATTTGGGATGGCAACAGACACACTGAGAGCTCATGGCTGAAACCAGCAGTGTTTCAATCATCAGTCTTTATGTGCAGAGTAATGCCACTATCTACCACTGGAATGCACTACAGCTAAAAGCTGGACAGGAGGGGGCACAGACTGTAGACGGGATACACTGTAAAGGTGTGTGTTGTTTGTTGCAGGTCATATGATGACAGTCCCTGGTAGACTGAAGCCCAGGAGGAGGGTGGTGCTGTTTGGGTTGTCTGGAGCTGGGAAGAGCTCTTCAGGTAACACCATCCTGGGCCAGGAGAAGTTCAAAGCAACTTTAGGCTTTGACCCAGTAACTACTGAGTGTGCCAGTGGTTCAGGGGTGGTGGAGGACCGAGAGCTGCTGGTTTTGGACACTCCTGGTCTCACTGATCGAAACACGTCGCCTAAGGAAGTGACCACTAAAATTGCCGAAGCATTGCGGGCAACTGGTCCTGAAATCCACGCCTTCGTGATCGTGGTGAAACTCGACAGAGTCTCTGAAGCTGATTGCATGCTGCTGTCTGCCCTCCCTGTTGCTCTGGGTGAGGAGGCTGCTCGATACATGATGGTCCTCTTCACCCACGGAGACATGTTGAATGGTCAGCCAATGGATGATCTCATCAAATCCAGCAAATTTGCATCTGAACTTGTTGCCATGTGCAGGGGGAGGTATTGTGTCTTCAACAACAAGCAGAAGCATAACCCACAGCAGGTCCGAGAATTCCTGCACATCGTGGATGAGATGGTCGCCCGTTGTGACAAAGAGCCCTGCCGCACCATCCGTCTTGCAAATGACTTTTATGAGTTCATCAGCCGCTCAAACCTCACTCACTCCCCACCCACAACCTTTGACTTCAGTCTATCTTTTCCTCAAGAACCGCAAAATACGGACAGCTGTCTCAAACGGTTTTTAGAATGGATCATTGAGTGGCTTCGATCTCTTTGCTGCTGCTTGTCCAGGGATAGGCAGTACATGAGGCTCTAAATGCAGTCCTAAAGACGAGCTTTACAGGAGGATCTCTGTCCCCTCCTGTCCCAGTGACCACCTGTCACTGGGTCCACCTGTCAGTAGTGAGAAAAGGAAACTGCCGATACTGATCATCTTTCTGTTCCTCATTTGCAAGTTACTCAGTGAATCCTGAGTGCAGGATGTGATTGGACAAGGTTACTGCTGATGTTGAACAGTTCAAGGACACTTCTTAGTCCGTAAGACACTGCTCATGTTCTTCTGTAGTAACTCTTTTATAATATGTAATAACATATTCATTGGAGGCATTAAACAGTTTTACGAATTCTTTTTTAAAAAAATATATAAATGCTTGTTATAACTGTTAATTTTTGCGGTGCTGCAGCTGTGAAAAATGCACATTTTGAGAGAATACTACTACTACTACTACTAATAATAAAACAACAACAATAATAATACTACGAGTGATAATAATAATAATAATAATAATAATAATAATAATAATAATAATAATAATAATATTAATAATAATAGTAAACCTTGAAATAAGCAGACAATTGCTTACCTCTCTTTCCCTCAAGTTAAGATATTTTGAATGTAACAACTCAATAATATTTGATCAGGTACCTTTCTTTGTAGTATACCCCACATAAATACTTGTCTTGAAGTGTACATGCATGTGGGGAGTTCTAGCATAAAGCCTGGCGAGACACAAGCAAACTACCGTTCTGTGGTCTTCGCAAACTTTGAGTTGCCTTCAGTGGGCCCCCTTCCCTTCGTGTGTACGCCCCTGCTCCAAACGAACCTCCCGTCATGCTCTGTAGTCCAGAAACAGCTGCTGCGCGCCATCTGTGAGTGATCTGCTTTTATGAATTACTGTCAGCCACTGTTGTGATGAGCTTACTGACGGGACGCAGTGTAAAACTTTTAACAAGGCGCCGCCGCGTTTCTGACTGACAAGAGGGCATTCAGGACATTTCCTGGTCCCGACGCGTGAGCGTGAGGGCGCCGTTTCCAGGGCGACCGAGGGAAGCAGAAGCGGACGGCTGCGCACAGCTAACGGACACTGTTGTCGAACTTTGTTTGTAAGCAGCGAGTGACTCCTTTGCCTTTTTTTGTCCCCCTCTTTTGGATATAAATTATCATAAAGATTGCCAAGGACTACATGGACGGAGACGTGTGTTGCCTCGTAACGGCCCGAGGTTTGTAGTGGGAGATTTAGTGGCAGTTAAAAGTTTGCGAAGGACGACACCGGGCAGGCGGCGGTGACGTCGGTCGCCGTTAACGAAGCAGCTGCTCTAAGTATGGAAACACCTCGACACGGGTGAGGTGTCCCTGGAAAAACAGCATTCCTTACCAGGTAACTGCAGTCACGTAGACTTCTTATGCCAGTGTTGCTGCTACCTACAATACCAAGCTATCAGTAGTGAATCTGACTGTCGTTCTTTTCTTTTCTTATTTAAATACCTTGTTTCCATGACGAACTCAACAAGGCGCGGAAATAAAAGCTTGTCAAGGCAAAGCCTAAGTGAAGTTTAAGCTCTTAGCTTTTAAATTCTTAGCTTAAACTTCACTTCGTGTCAGGTTTCAGTTTTAGCAGTGATTTCACTAGAGCTGTAGTTGAGCGCACTTGATCTATTCCATGCAATGGCTTTTTTAAGGACGTTTTTAATAACTTACATTTAAGCAATGGTATATTTGTATCCTTTTAATGCCTTGTTTTAAGTGATGTTATATTTTCTATCCTGTTTTTATTACCTTGTTTTTAGTTGTTCATCCTGCTTCCCTGCTTTCCAATTATCATTGAACTTCAGTTGAATTGACTTTTATTTACCTCCTATTTGTCCCCGTGCTGTTATATTGCGGAGTGTCTGTTCTGGTTTAAATGCCATGTTTAAAACGTGAGGAATAAATAAAGACGTCATTGTTTTGTTTTGTTCCCTCAATGGCTGATCTAATTGTCTCGAATATAGAATAGCTGAGGTGATGTATAAGCCTGTCACTATTTGATGATGTGTTTTAAGGTGTCAACGAGAAAGCCCGTCACTGAGAAGATGGTGAGGAATAAAAGCAGCGGTGGGCTGCAGCCTGATATGGCTGGCAAGGCGAAAAAGGCTGGATCGCCGGTCAAAAGCAGCGATGCTTCGACTCTGCCGGATGAACCAGATGACAGTGAGACCCCTGCTGCTGCTCCAGACACCAAAAGTCAGCTGGTCCACTCAGATAAAATCTATCTGCTCGCATCAGTCATCTTTCAAAATAACCACCGGGAGAAGGCTGCTGCCTATCGGCTGGTGAATTATGGGAAAGAGAGAGGCCTCCCATTACCTGAAGTGAAAGACCGGGTGATGCAACGCAGAGCTTACGAGCTGGCCTTCAACACACTCAAATGTAAGTCAAAAGTAACTCGAGGCCTTGTGTTGCTTGTTGAACCTTCAGGTGTTATCGCATTCTGTCTTTTCTTTGTTGCCAGACTCTTGCTCAGCATCATGCTTTTGTAGTCAATAAGCCAAGTCTGCCACTAAAACAATTGGGCAGCAAAGATATATTTCCTATTTTTTTACAACTCTAAAAGTTAAAATGCAAGGCTCATATACACCTATCAGCCATAACATTACAGCAATCTACAGGTGATGTGACAAACATTAACTATCTCTTTAAAATGGCTCCCGTTGGGGGGTGAAATAATGAAATTAGGAAGCAAGTAAACATTGTGTAAATGAGGTTGATGTGGAAAAAGCCAGAAAAACAGAGTGGGAGGATTTCAGTGAGTGCCCTTACTGAGAGGCCTTTATCACGGCATCTTCGATACTGCTGCTGATGTTGGGTGTTCCTGGAGGTGTGCGGTGGTCAGCGGTTACCAGAGGTGGTCCAAGGAAAAACTTGCAACAGAGTTAAGGTGTGTGGGAGCTCTGAGATGCAGATTCAATGTTTAATGACATTTGTGCGTCACCAAAAATCCACTTCATTAATGAAGCAATTGAAAGCAGCCAGTGGAGAGACAACATCTGTGAGGAGTGTTCAGCAACTCCCGGGCTGAGTTGTTTCAGGTACTTTAATCTGCAAGTAAAACCTATTAAACTCCTGGCAAACAAACAGCCATTTAAAATTAGAATGAATCACTCTGGGAAAGTAAATTGACAGGCAGAATTGGATATAGATAGATTGATGAAGGGCAAGTAGAAGGGGAAAAAAATGCATGAATGACCCAAGGGGGATTCTTGGTGATGCTACAAATCAATTTGTCCCATAATCTGCTTCCCAGGACAAGGGTGGGGTCTGGGTGACCGAAGTCACAGGGGTGTGTAATCACCATGGTGATGAGGGAGGGAAGCGAGCCAACTGCCGGAGCGGGATGCCGTCTGGAATCGATTTAACGTGTTCTTGGCGGACGGAGAGGTCAGGTGGCAGGAACACCCTCGTCGCCATGAGTGATCTCGTTCCCTCCCGCTATCCACCCACTGAACCTGGAGGAGCCTCAGACCTGCAGCTCCCACAGTTAATGCAGATCACCTCCAAACTATCCATCACTGCGGGCTCCAGCAGCACGCAGGAAAACTTGCATTAGTTTTACTGCTGTAGGTTGTAGTGCTTAGATTACCAGGTGAGAAAGAATGGGGAAAAAAAGTGAATTCGTTTTGCAAATACATCCATTTCATCAATTAATAAGAAATACAGACTCAGAAATAAGAAAGAAACAAAAAACATTCAGTGATCACAAAGTAGTTTTTGATAATGAAACTGTAATCCATGTATTTGAGGCTTTAAATGCACCATGTTGAATCTGGCTGTTGTTTTATTAAGAGCTTGGAATGAGCTTAGTCTGAAGTGGAATCACTTTTTTGCGCGTCTCTTTCCCAGTCAAAGATTGTTAGACAGAAGTAAAGTACCAGTTTCACCTGCATCGATGTTTCTATCAGTGAGTAACTTACCTTCATCTCATGTTATTTAGGTATTTTTCAGGTTATCTGTGCACAGAAATTGAGTGTAAATGAATTCACACAGCCTGGAAGCCAAGAGTTAATCTTCCCTCTTCCTCCTCCTATCAACATGCTGACTTTTGGTGCAGAAATTGATTCGCTCGTGACATGCACACATGCTGGCTGCCAGACACACACATATATACACACACTCCAGACGCGCCAGTCGTGCTCTGCCTCGCAATGACTGATCCAAAATTGAGCTAAGGTCAATTGTTAAGCAAATGATGAAATGCTTGAACAGCAAAAAAAAAAAGTGTGGAAAGCAAAATGTCAATGAGCACTCACATTGATCTTACGATTATAACTCTTATCTGCTCAAAACAAGGAAGTTGCCCCAGTAAGCTCCATGTCGGTGGCTGAGGACACAGACTTCTGTGGGTGTGAATGTCAGTCAATACTAAAACATGGAGTGGGAGTTGGTGATGATGTTTACCCTGCTGCACACTTGACATTTCATAAACAAAGACAAAGCCGAAGTCACTCAAATGACGAATGTAAGCAACGACCCCCCCACCCCCACCCCGGCTGTTTCTTCTCTATCGCTGCTTTTCTTCCACTTCATTGCGACTATTGTCTCTCATTTATTCCTTCAGGGCTTTTCCCTCCCTGTGACCTTTGTATTCTCTTTAAAAACCACTTTTCCACATTTAAACGACTATCAGCTAGATTACTGACCTACAGGCAGATTATGTTGTCAGGGTTTCGTATCTTGTTGATTGGTCATAAAGCGCGCGCTCATAGCTCGGGGTTTATGCTGATGTTAAGTTATGTAAAGTCATTATGCTGTGAATCTTTGCTGGTGGGAATTTAGTTGACCTTGTCGCAGCCATGAAAGCTCGAACCTCCCCTACCCCCCCACCCCCCACCCCACCCGTTTCCCTGCTACCCGGCTTTCTCTCCACAGACTGCTTGTCTGAGTTTTTCTGCCTCATTGTCCGAACTGTCTAACAGGGCTGCCAGGCTGTAGAACAACTGAGGCTGCTGTTGGAGTAACAAGAAAGGTTTTTTTGGGCCACTTTGTGTTCGGCTGGACAGGGCACGAGAGAGAAAAAAAGGCTGTTTTTTTGTCCTTGAACAGTCATCGCAGCGACCACCAGTATGCCTCAGCAAATCTGAAATTGTGCGAGGGCATAATATGCAAGCTAGATTGAACATTTTGTCCAAAGGTGAATCTTTAACTGATAGCAGGTCCCCCTCTTTTTTTTTTTTTTGCCTGGTCTCCCGTTAGATTAATGTGCAATCGTGTGTACTGATGCAGAACGTAGTGAGACAAAGACCTGGCAGAAGAGAAAAGGAGACTGCATTCAGGTCTGGCTCCGGCACCGAGGATTTGTTTGACTACAGTCACCATCCATCACTGGTCATTGTGTAATTCCTGGAAAGAATCCACGCAACACACAAACCCAACACAGGTTCAGCGATAAACGGAGCGACCTGCCGACAGGGGGCCGCGATTTTTTCTTTTTTCTTTTTTTCTTTGATTAATTTCAAGCGACTGTTGTGTGTCACATCTGTGAAATTCTACCTCATCCCTCAGGTAAAACCCCGCAGTGTGTCTGCCATGTTAGGATGTCACCTGTAAGTAATTTATCACTGGAAATTTTTCATGTTTTACACAAATTGCGGTGTGTGATTTATAGCATGTGGATGAATACGACCTCTACCTACCCAGTCATCGTGACCCCCCTCTGGGGTCTTTTTTCACCGTGTGCAGTGAATGGTTATCTTTCAAGGACTTATCTTTAAGGCCTTCTGCAGTAATGGCCACAACTGTAAACCCTATCAGCAATAAATTAAACCAATGCTGATGCTGAATGCCTGTTTTCCTCAATTAAAGATAAGCTCTATCGTGTGAAAACATATATTTGTGTATGTGGCAGAATGTGTGTAACTGGAATGTACCTGCATGCGGATGTGTGTCTCTCCTGCCCTACATGCTGTGTGCTGCCCGGTGTTCAATTGGCTGTGATGGTTTAGAATGATTTGTGATGCTTTGATAAGTTAACAGCACTGTCTGTGGTTTCCATGGTGAATGGGCCCTGGGTGAACCGCGATTTCACCTGCCGTTGATTGGTTTCAGTCAACGATAGGAAACCAAAAATGCAACTGCGCTGTACGTATACATTCTAGTCAAGGAGATTATAATAGTGTTGAATAGTGTCAGGTCCATTTTACAGAAATGTACGATTCTGAGCAGAACTGTGTAGGAGATGATGCTGTTGCTGTCTCTTTATTTTAATCATACAAAAAAGGACCACTTGCTGTTCACAGAGTAGATCGATAAGGATGTGTCCGTTTATGTATATTTGAAGACAAAGTATCCCGTGGGTTCAGGAGACAGTTGCTGCTTTTATGATATGACAGCCAGGTGGGAGGTGGAAAAGTCCCCATGAACCACACACAGATATCTGATAGGCAGCTCTCACCTTTGGAGAGTCGATGCTTTCTTCCCTCAGACCTCTGACAGTGTTTAATAAAGGTTGTGTAAAATGTAATTGTACAGCCTCAAGAGAAAACGACTATCATCAGATAACAGGTTCAGTATCCATGATATTTAGAATTGTGAACTAAGAAAGTTGCCTCCACGAAACCAGTTATTGCAAAACAGGTGTGTGGTAAAATGAAGTCATGCTAATACATACCAGTCAGCAATAAAAACATGCATACCTGTGACTATGTATTCTCTGTGTATCACTTCATTTGCCATTAATGCCATTAGTCGCTCGATTTGGCACACCAACCCACCACAGACACATTAAATGAAAGAAGAGAGGCAAATGAAGAATCAGATTAGGTCTAATTAAACACCAAACAAGCATTTAATCACGGTAAATTAAACCAGGAATCTAATTGAATTATCTTTTGAAATTAAATCACCCTCTCTAGCAGTGCCTCTCGGAGTTCTTGCTCTTTGTCCTTATCTCTTTTCACTGTTTTTTTCCATCGACATGTTTCCATCATTACTTATGGGTTTGTCATTCCTCACATATATTTCCCTCTCTCTATAGATAGAAGTAATTTCTTGTATGTGGTTTCCAGGGAACATTAGATGTTGGTGTAAAAGATGTATTGACATGCACCATCATCACTCATCCAAATGATTGAAATGCATATCATTATCATTAACAGATCAAGAACTGTTGGAGGAAATCATGATTGACAGTTGTTTTCATCTCAGACAACCAATGGTAAGTGATTTCTGCAAATCAGTATTTTTCACAAAGCAGAAGTATGTTCATTTACACGTTTCAGACTTTGACAAGATGCTACAGGAAAGCATGTGGTTCTCGGTGTGTGTCTGAATATCAAGCATAATGATTCTACAATCATTTGGCCTTCCATTTTTAAATTTAACAAGTTATGATTGTGGTTATTGTTTTGTTTAGCTGGTTTCCCACACAGTCCCTCAGTTTATTGACTGTTGCTCAGTCAGTGCTCTCCAGTATGCATATCTTGCTTTGTATACGCCACATACTTTTTCTCCGGCTCGCTGCTGTTGTAGTCAGTAACAGCAATATTGATGTGTCACGCTGATACGCTCCTTCTGTGAACTCACAAAGCACCATGTTTCATTTATATCCCCCACCCTAATCAATGGCAATTGCTCCCTTTAAGGCACCACATCTAAAAGGTGCTATAGAGCAGAACGTGTCTGGTTGTGTCTGGGTTGGTTTTTTTTTTTTATCGCTATTCTCAACCAAAACACCCCATTAATTAGTGATGAGATGAAAATGCAGTAACAAGCCAGGGGCAGCGTGTTTGCATGTTGTGTCTGGGTATTTTTTTTTGCATAGACTCTGTCCTCCAGCTCTCCTCACTACTGGTGTGCTGAATGTTATCATAATGCCTAAAGGAAATATTCCCAACACAACTCTGAACCCGATGCCTTTAGTAGAGGAACACCCGGCGACTTAAATGAAGAGGTATCCTCTGGAGAAGATTGGCATGTAGTTCTGGCCTACTTTTAACACTCCACATAAAAAGAGCTGTGGAAGGAAGAGGGACGCCTAAGCTGCTCTGTAACAGTCTGGTTGGTGATAAAACATGCGCAGCATACAGAACCATGGAGAGTCTTCTGTGCTGGACGAGGAAAAGAGTAATGAGAGTGAGACGCACTGAATGTGTAAACAGAAAACTGAGCTGTCATGGACTGTACAAATTGCTGGCAACTAATGTCTATTTCCGACAGGCTCTAAACATATGCAGGCACATTAGTACTCGTGGATGTGCATTTGCAGTTCAATCCCGACATACACACAGGTGTACACATGCACTGTAGCCTGCTAAAATATGGCCCAGGGTGAAATGAATGGCTCTCCCTATGTGCTGGTGGCAGGTCGTTATTCTGCATCCCTCTAGCGAGACAATAAAGCCCAGACACAATGAGACAGTTTTTAGAACTCACTCTCACCTTCCTTTACACTGCTGGCATCTATAAAGTCCAGCCTTGATAGAGAGAGGAGAAAAGGTGAATGAGAGAGAAATGGCTCCTGGTTAAAAAAAAAGGGGGGGGGGGTATGAGGGTATTGCGGTGAGAGGTGGTAGGGGGCGTAGAAAAATGAGGATATAGATAGACTTTGAGCCTCAAGTGCATTTGATCACAATGGAGAGAAAATGAAGTCTGAACCCCAGAGGATGAAGAAAACCTGAGTGACCATAAAAAATCTGGTGAGGCCAAATTGTACAAAGCAAACATCTGAAGCTCATCTATCACGACACCGGTTCACCAGTGTAAGATGACCCATGCAGGATATCAACTGGCTGGCATCGCTGCTTATCTCGGTTGCCAAGCTGATTGTTTGATGGTACTCAGCAAAGGTTAATCATTTTTGCATTGATCAATTTTTCTTATGTTTAAATAACAAATCAAAATCATCACTGAAAAGGACACAAAGATCATTTTTGTTGCGCAAGTCTCTTGGCTGCTGCCTTATTTCAGGGGTTGCCACAGCAAGACAGTTTCTCATGTGAGATACCTAATTCAGGGATGGCCAAGCAGAGCAGGCTTGTTTGTTGTGGCCAACTGTGTTCGCTCTCTGAGCCACAGTTACCAGGGAGCTTTGTGACTGGGAATTTTCCAACACCCAAGAGTTTAACCTTGGCAGGGGAAGGAGCGGTCTTGAGGTAGTGAGGGATGATGGGAGGGGGAAGATGGAGCACCACAACTTGTCTCAGAAATCATCCATTCCTGGAATCTCATTAAAAGAAATGAATAAATGCACAGTGATTCCTCCAGCTGAAGTGGCATCCCGAGAGAGGGAGGCAGGCAGAGAATTAAAGGCAGAGAAATAATCGTCGAAGCGCAGCAGACATCCAGTAAATCTGATTTCTTCCAGGTTTGAATTTATGCAGTAGTGAGGTCATGGCAGTCACTTGTTGGACCATCGTTTGCACCAACTGTGGCAAGGAGGATGCATTTCAGTCTTTAAATTAGCACAGATAAATGACATGACTGTATGTTACGTAGGTTAACATCTCATAAGTAGATGCTTCTAAGTAGAATCAAAGCTATTAGATATCTGATATCCAGGTTTTTTGAATGTCATGATTCCACGGTCATGAGTTGAGTTTTTGTTGTTTCTCAGATATTCTCATTTCAAAGAAAAAGACAACAATTAACTAAAGCTTTTGCTCTTGTGCCCCAGCCAGATGATCAGATGAGCCTCGTTGCCGTCATGCTCTATGACTTCCAGGACAGGCGATTCCTCCCACGACGGCACCCTGAGCAAGAGAGCATCCAGGAAGTCAGGGATGTGGAGAGCTACCTCCTCAGGTGGGCCAAGAGAAAACGACTAAGCGGAGCCTAAGAAGAGTGGGACTGTAAAGAACAAACCCATCAAAAAAAGCCCTCTCTTCCATTTGTTCTGTATGTAGGTTTAAAACCAAGCTGGCAGCCTCTCTGGCACGCTGCACCATCAAATATCGTCTGGAGTCCATCGAGTGTATCCTGCCTGAGAGTGTGAGGAAGAAGCAGCAGAGATCAAGCAGCCTTCCACTTTATGCTTGGGTCAACACACTGAAGAGCAGGTACACACTGAGAGAATGCACTCACTGACCACATGCAAAAAGCACACACCTGTACGCACACACCTGTCTACACACACACACACACACACACACACACACACACACACACACACACACACACACACACACACACACACACAC
>JAUESF010000047.1:7246287-7263113 GCA_032274765.1 Malacoctenus tetranemus
ACACACACACACACACACACACACACACACACACACACACACACACACACACACACACACACACACACACATTACAGAGGAAGCAGATTCTTTGTTAATTTGTGGTAGTTTACTTTGTTGTAGCTGTCATTAAGAGATGCGGTTGTGAACAATTTGCCCCAAATTAAAAGTGCTGCCACTTCCTCCAGGCTGGTCACAGGATCAACGTGTCCTCAGACTTTGTGGGAAATAATTTGAAACATCAAATGTTGGGACTTCAAATCTTAAAAAAGGGTCTTTTATCATCTATAAATAAATAACTAAGTTTGTCTAATGAAAGAGAGGGAGTGGTCCTAAAACCAGACAGAATAAAGGTACGCAGTGATCACCTTGAGACATCAGGAGCAAAGACTAATCAGATCAAGATTAAAGTGAGACAGGGAAGGAAGGAGAGAGTGATGGGAGCGGTGAGGAGAGATGGCGCTTCTTAAGGTAACAGACGGAGAAAGAAACGAAGCGCGACAGAAGATATGAAGAAGATATAAGGTCAGATTCATTAAAAAGATACAAGGGTATGTTTGATTTTCTTTGCCCTGAGCTATCAGCTTTCCAGAACAGTCTCACTGGCAGTGAGTTAAGGTTAGCTCCGATAATGATCAGTAATACACTGTCTGCACAGAGGGGGAGCGGGACGAGTGGAGATAGAGGGGAGATGGATACGGCACGAGACGGAGCGAGAGAGACCCAGCTGAGGGTTCACGGGAGTCGTTTTTGATGCCTAATTTTATCCAAACCCTGAAGGCAAAGTACACACGAATAAATTATCTCAGAGATTAGTTTCAGGGGACTGATGTTGTAAACTATACCTAATAAATAAATAATAACACAAACTAACGTGGATCTGAATAAAAAACTTCCACCTCCACCAAAAAACACACCAACGCAAACAAAAACACCCCCCCACACACACACACAGTGAGAAACATTCAGTTTTAAAAAGTAATAAATAGGAAACGAAACCCTCGCTTGGCAAAAAATAGTATCACTCTAAGGGTTAAATTAGCATTCATGCAACGTTAGCAGAATCGGGGAGAATAGGAAACTCCCTGTTATTCTGACTGGGTTGTTTACGCGTTCCTCCAAGGAGGTAAGTTTCACTGCTCCCCTTGTAGTGATAAATAGCCTAAATACTTTTGTTCTGTTAGGTATTCTGAGCAGCTCCACAAAGTGGGTACAAACAAACAGTGCAGCTTCTATCACACTGGTATTTGTGCTAATTTAGATTGTTTTAAAATTGAAATAATGTTGGTTTAGCATCGGTGTTGATACTCGTAAAACTGGTGATTGTCACTGTAACCGTCATCACTGAGTGGGAGAAATCATAAAAAATATTATTCAAGCCTGAATTTTTGTTTATGTTTATTTATTGTGTGATTGTAATTCAGGTCTAAGTTATATTTCGGTGAATGTTCCATGGTTATAATACGGTGGATTCAGGTGGAGGGAGGGACGAAAACCGAGTGTTTCCTGAGCTGAATGCCAAATCCACATGACATCCTCCTGAGGGAGGGGTGTGCATCAACATGACAGTGTTATCTAGTCAGGTTGATGTAAACATTCAGGTTTTTTTTTTTGAGTGAATGACCAATCCAGGTCTTTGAATAAAAAAATAAAATGTAGCCAAGACGGTCAAAACAAGATTGGGTGAAAATGCCCCCGACAGGCACTCTTTGTAGCGGTCAGCACTCTGAAGAATAGAAAAAAAAATCCCAAAGCAATTGGCAGGCGTTATGAGGCGATAGGAAGTGTGGAAACAGAAGAGAGGAGAGCACAGTCTGTCCTCCTGTGCGCTCTCCGCGGAGCGACGAGACACGGATGCCAGGAAAAATTTAATTTAGCGAGGGGATTCTGCCCGTTTATCCCCCCTGCCTTTGTTTCGTCAACGTCTTTGTTCAACAGTAGCTGACAGTGAGAGAAGTATTATTACTTTGAAAATGTCATTGACCATAACCAGCACTGACTCAAAACCCTTCCACACATGAGCTGCTGTGTCATTCTGTGCCAGCCGCAGTCACTGTTTCACATGAGAAGGTGATGATATAAAGTGTCGCAGCCGTTTTGCCTGAAGGCCATGACGGATCAGATGAAGCTTCCATTTGTTTGTGCTGGCGCCTTAACTTGGGGGGGGCGGGGGTCAAACATGCGGTCTGCCCACCCTGGTGGGCCCAATCTGGCCCACCAGAGTGGGCAAATCCAGGCCAGCAATATGGTTTTAGGACATTTTTAATATCACAACAAACTTCTGCTTTTTGTACATCGATGATCTCACCTTTTCAGTGAAGCAGGGGTCATAACATGGTAGTAAACCCCAAAACTGAACAGCAGATGGCAGCAATAACATCAAAAAAGATGAATTAAAGCGATAAGTTTACATTTTGTTGACATTGTAAACTTTTGCAGAATGTCACATGTATTTCTTTTCCAGTCTGTTAGTTAAAGAGAACATAGTGTGATGCTTCTGGTCCAGCTCCCAAAATGAGTTTGAAACACCTGCCTATACCTTTACCAGCCAATGGATCATCCACCACATCAGGAACGAATATACATTAAGAAGAATTTCAAACTGTCATAATATGGAAAATTACAGGCTAAATAGTGCTTAATACATGTAATTAGCCTAATTACAGCCTCATGATTCACATTATTTTGGACAGTTTCACCTTCAAACAGTATTTCTCCTTTGCTTTAGAAGCTTACAATTCAGCAACAACTTTGTATCAGTTCAGTCGAACAGATGCTGATTTGTGAACAATAAAGACTCTCTTTTTGCAACATTTTCTGCCAGTCAGTGGCTGCCTGTCCCCCCACCCCACCCCAACAGTGAATAAAAGGACACAAAAAAGCCAAGAGACGGAAAGCAGAGTTGGAACTCTAACCTAACACTGCAAAATGATGGATTGGAGGCTTGAGACAGACAATAAATGAGCAGTAGATGGAGACAGGAGAGCGGGGAGGAACGGGGGAAGTGTGGGAGAGATGTCACTGACAAACACACCTGTGCCCCACTGGGCTGCAACCACTCAGTGAAAAATAAAGGTTATTACTGTGAGGCTCAGGCAGACACACTCAATACCGTATTTGAAGCTGAGCATTGGGTTTTGTCAAAAGACTCCACACAATGCACTCTAAATAAATTGCATGCTGTTGTACATATCTCACAACAATTCGTCACTGTGGAAGTGAGTGACAGAGAGCAAATGGAAAGAGTTTGAATGTTTTTTTTAATGGTTGATGCCTTCATACAGTCACAGACATCATAGTTACACGACAAGTGTTTTAGGGTAAATTAGTTTTTTTTTCCCAAGCACAATATCTTTGGTGCATTCTGTAGAAACAAACTCAATTAATAAATATTCACTGTTTATGTTATTTGGGGGCCCTGGGGGGGTGGGGTGGGTGTGGGGGGCTGGAGCCGAGCTTAGCTTTCATTGGGCGAAGGCAGTGGACAATCCCGGCTGCCCACTCATCACAAACCAAACACAGAGAGAGAGACAACAACACACACACACTCACACCAACAAACAACTCAGTCACCCATTGACCTTGTGTGTGTTAAAAGTAACTGGGTGATTTGTGAGCAATAATCATAATTAATCACTTGGCTGTATGTGACCGAAGAAACATCATTTTTCACACGTCGCTTTCAGGTACATTTATGAGGAACTGTGCATCTAAAGATGAAATATCTTTGGCTCTCTGTTGCAAATTTAGCATGTTAGAGGTGAAAGGAATGAACAAGAAACGATTCATCTTTGTCCTCAATTAAAGACTTCATGTTTGGATGATTATTGTTGTCTTAAAAATGCCCAACAAAAAATGGCTTCCCTGTCATGTCATTCTGCTAACGGTCCACCGCCTTTCATTTCATTAATGTGAGGAATGTTCTCCTGCTCTACACCTGTCGTTAAAAAGACAAAGACTAATGAATATCTGAAGTCCAAATTTGCCTCTCGTCATGGAGAAAATGATCAAGGAGGATGTTGAATGAGAGAGGGAATGAGGTCAGGAGTTTTTACCTGGATTAATCAGTGAAATCAAAGCAGGTGCTCACAATTAGACCCTGGTGATTAAGGTGTGGTAAAAGTGCAACTTTGCTGAATAAACTTTAATGAACTAGAATAAACAATCTGTGTTTTTTGACTCCTTGTGTACCGTGATGCCACTGAAATAATTAAACTCTCCTAAACAGTCTCAATTAATTTGCCCGTCATTGATAAGCTGCACAAAATGACGACAAGAGCACTCGAGATAATCATGGAGATGAAAGCTATCGGAGCTGAGTGAGCTCTCTGGTCCCAGCAAAGCTGCTCTGGTATGACAGCATGCTAACTCCCCTATAATATTATGTTTGTGTGATGTCACCCGTCTCGCTGGCTGCGACTTTAATTGGCTTAGCTCTGCCTGTCCAGCTTATTTCCTCCTATGTCAGCTCACAGTGACACTTCAGTCGTCTGTCCTCTGCACACGGAGGCTTCACAAACAGATGTTTTGCTCAATTATGTATCTCATGACTGGCTTTGCTTTTTTGAAACCAAGCTTCTCCAGCTTCATTAGGACAAATAAATAAAGAAATAAAGACATGACGTGACAAAAAAACCCAATAATTGGAACATAGTAAGAATTCACACATGTTTAAATAGAAATACACTGAATTTTGGATTGTTTAGGTTATGTATGCAAATTTCAAGTGTAAGCATATGTTGCGGTGTTTTCCTGTATTTTTACAAGTAGTTCAATGCATAATTTATAATACCTCAACCAATACAAAGGGCACTTACTTTTTCAAAATATACATAGTTGAAAAGACAATTGAAGTCCTAAATGTTAACTGAAAGGTTACATTTACATACCGCTGCGTTCGAGGCATCTGCCATTCCTTCAATGTTTGAATTTGATCACAACAAGCCTGTTTACTGTTAAAGTGATGCTTATGGAGCTACAGTTGTCAACGCGGGTGTTGTGCGAACAGATATATTTACTCATCTGGTGTGAATGTTCGAACCCAGCATGAACTCAGGGCCACCAGTAAACACAGAGGAGTGATTGCACATATCAAACTGCTGCAATCTTTTGACTGTTTCCATAGGAACACAATCTGACACACACACACATGCACGCAAGCAGGCAAGCACACAGGCACGAAGACACACATGCACAGAGTGGTTTCTTTTCACCTACTGCTATCCCCACCTGTTTACCATTTTGTGTTGCTGATCTAATGAGAAATTCTATCAGCTTGAGAGAGATGACGAGCACGCACTTCACTCATCTGTGCCACCTCTGAATGAACAAACACTCTAACCCGCAATTTGATGGTGCAGAAAAATTACAAAAAACAGGATGATGAAGCCGACGATAAAAAGGGGGGTGGAGTCAAAAATAGAAGATCCCAGAGGAGCGAGTCAAAGCAGCGAGTCATACTGTAGGAATAAGTGTAATGCTGCATGTTGACACAGTGAGCGATCGAGAAATACATCGTTCTCTTCACACAGGCTTCCCTACTCCGCTCTGACCACTGAGCCGAACTCTCTGCAAACAGATATAATTATATATTGAGCAAAGACAGAGGGGAATTAATTAGACAGCAGTCAAGTTGGTAAAACACTTCTCTGTAAGCGCATCACTCTCTGTACCCGCCGTCGCTCAGGCTAAAACTAATGGAGGAAGAGTGCAGAATAAAGAGGGAGCTGTCATTAATTAGCAGACACTTTCCTTTTGTATTGAATATGTCTGATGAACCTCGGGATCCTTTTTAAATGCCTCCTAATCAGAGAGTGATTAGGAAAAACCTGCGTCAGCATTCAGGAGTGTGTGAAGTCGATAGGCAGGAAGACACACCGATAGATAGATATCCAGGTAGACAGACTCAGAACAAACACACAAAGTAAAACCCCACCGCTTCCCCCACGTTTTGGGAGAGAGGAAGTCTGTAACAATAACAATCCATCCTTTTTCATGTTGCTCCCCTTTAAATTGCATTTCTACACCACAATCTCTCCATCCATCTGCGAAAATCCTATTTTCATGACAAACAATAAGACACACAAACTCACTCCATCACTGATCCCTGCAGCTGTCAGAGAATGGGTGGGAGCAATGGGAAGGGAGGGGAGGAAAATAACACGCGAAAGGGAGAGCTGACAGGAAAGGAATGGAAACACCGTGATTCACCGAAGAGTTTGAGGGATTACCAGTGAAAGCGTTTTTGTGTGTTTTGCCGTGAGTCATATTGGGGCTATTTGGATCTCGAAAATGGCTAAAATACAGATAATCTTCTTAAGACAACCATTTGTCTCATGAATTTATCTGCCTTTGCCGAGCTGAAGGATCCACACGTGTTTGTTTCATTGGTGCTCAAATAAAGTGAAGCAGTGAGAGGGGCCAAGAGGGCTAATGACGGAGCTGCTTGAGAATGACAAGAAATCTGACCTCCATCCAGACATGTAGTGTTTCTAAATAGAGAGATGGACTCTTAAAGAAAAACCCAGCCATCTTAACAGGGAGGTGCAGTACTCACCGGCCTTCTCATTGCTGTGCGATGGTTTGCTGAACTCTTCCTGGCCAGGCAAGCAGGGACACAGTCCGTCACATTTAACTGAGATCAATTTACCAGAGAGGCAGCTCTGGAACTCCAGTTTGCACTGTAAAAAAACAGCGAATGAAAATGAAAAACATTCAGGTCAGTTACAGTGGGGATTTTTCAACCTCAGCAGGCATTTAAGCACTCATCATCCACATGATGCAACAGGAGCAGTCAACACCACCACTTGCCACCACCAAAAAGAGTAGAAGAGTCCCCAGTGGTCTCGTTTATAAAAGAGAGTGCAAGTACCTACACTATAATTGCTATTCGCCAAAATAAAAAATACATTTCAGAGTAATAAAATACAATTTGATCTTTTTAGAGGAAAAGAGAATTCTATCAAATTTGAAAATGTTCACCACCCAACCAGTGCCAGTGTCTATGTGTAATTTCAGGGCCGGTTATAAGATGCAGAGTCGTCATCAAAAAATCTCAACGGAAGCACAAACGCTGTTATTGTATTACATCATAACGTCAATTTTCAAAAAAAAATTGTCCAAATGATAGTTTTGTGACTTCAGTTTAGAAATTTCATTTACAGAATGTGTTTAAAAGTTGTGTTAAAGCTCTTTCAATATTTAGAACAAAAAAGAACAAGATGAAACGATAAAACCAAACTTTCCTCGTTGAGCTGGTTAGGAGGAGGATTTGCTTCGACGGCACTGGTCATTTATCTTTGATGAACAGATGTGTCCATTAGGCAGCCATGTAGAGGGACCATTAGACACAAAGATGCCCAGTGACATTCTATTATTCAGCGCAATACAAAGCTAATACAATACCAAAACAAGATGGACTACTTCTGAATGTAATTTAACAGTATAAATCTCATTTCAGGTACGAGGAGGGCGAAGAAATTGTTTGGACTAGTTGGAGGAGAGAAATCCAATTACAAGACCTTTCCAAAAGGAATAATGAAAACTGAAATGAGTTATGTAAATTCTGTTTGCGAGACGATGACGACAGGATTTGTCAGCGTGGGACCATGACTGTGCATAAACATCATATCATGCCTCTCACAGGCTTAGTCTTATCCTGCCAGCACTTTTATTCCCCACGTTCTAATTCAAATCCATCATTTCCTCCCTGTCACCTCTTTGATAGCCCTGCTAATGTTGCCTAATGAAATTTGTTGACAAAGGAACAGTGCTCTGTCCTGTTCCCACCATATTGAATTAGCTGTCGGAGAGGCAGGAGGAGGAGGGGGGAGCGAGAGAGAGAAAGCCTCGGAAATGGATGACCTTCCCCAGTCACTGTCAGCACACTGAGAGGGCCCATGAATCTTTATGTTTGTCTCTCCTCAGGGGTTAATGTGGTTTTGATGAAACAGTATTTTAACACCTGACTTGGTCAAGTAAAAATAGGAGCTGGGGGGGTGGCAGTCGGGACAGCGGGCGGAGGCAAGAGGAGAAGAGAGGAGCGGGAGAGGAGAAAGGATGATTTAAGTGTAGGCAAGTAATGGATTTAACTTAGTGGGCTGAAGCCTCTCTGGAGCTAAGAGCACTGTCCTCTTAATAGGATATTGAGTGTGTGTGAGAGCGCGCGTGTGTGTGTGCGGTTATGATGAGGGAGGCATGTAATGTAATAATAAAACATGAATAAGCGTGAGACCAGCAGCTCACTGGCGAGCAGAGTTTAGGTGGGCCACAGGGACCCATCACTCCACCAGTTAACTGAAGCCCTCCAGCTAAATTACCACAGAGGGGCGAAAAGGCTTTCCGAGCCCTCTGCCTTTTTTTTGTCTGTCTTATTTCTCCTGTTCTTGTTCCTGTTGACACTTGTTCTATCAGGAACAGGCAGAAAGGTCATTAAGAATCCAGCATCAGTTTGTGCCATGTGTCCACTGTAGCGCCTTAACCATACATTCATTATGTATACTTTTAAATGGACTTTACTTACATCATGCATTTTACAGTTTCAGCACTCTCAATGCACTTTACAGACCTGGTTCATGTTAAACCATTCAAACACCCACTAACACACTAGGAGAAGGACGCACTAAAGAAATCGCAACATGGGGGATCAAAGTGCCATCGTCAGGATGGGAAGGAAACGTCTTCAACCAGCTGAACCTCAATCAAGTCGTTGGACAGTGTGACGTGATGTTCATCCCAGAGGAGTACATTTTCCACCAAACCAAACCTGAACAAATAATGTCGATGCCTTATTTTAACCCACTCTTATATGTCAATGATTTCACCATCTTGACAAAGGTCTGTATGCTGAACGCTGGGACTGGGAACTGTTGACATGAAAAGTTTCTGCATCTAAGTCTGAAGCCCATGTATCAAGGTATCTTTGTTTACTGTGTTCTGAAGAGTCTGAGGTAAAGTGACATGAGCGGGAAAAGGAACAGGTAACAGTGTTCTGAGGGGCTGAGGGGAAAACAACGCAACAACAAACTATTGCTTAGAGTTGTTAATTTGATGTTTCTTTAGTGTGGTGAGAGTTACTAACCTTAAAAACACAGTTCCTATACTCCATACGGCCTCTCAGCAAACCATGACACAGCATTTATTCAACTGTTTTTGTGTTCAGACTTAATTATCGGGGATTCAAAGTAGACTTTTTAGGTCACATATATTTTTAGAGAAGATAGTTTTGTACCTGTTTCTGGAGGACACAGATGCATGAGACCTCCTTTGGGTGCTTGTAATGGTGTGAGTTAATGTCCCACAGAGCTCTGGTGAGTAACATGACTAAATATTCGGAGGTCCAGCCTCAGAAAAAGGGACGGCACGACTGCAGTTCACTAAAAGGTTTTTTTTTCATTTATTGATTGTGCCTCCTCAAACACTTTAGTGCATTTTAGGAAAGTCCTTGATGCCGGAAATATTAAGTGGTACTGAAGTGGCGACAACAGGCTGCTGTTGACCCGAAGGCTCGCCGCCGGCTTTACTTTATTCCTGCCAATATTCCTGTCACAAGGACTTTAATTCAACGGTGCAAGACACTCAGGAGAGGTCCTCCATCGGCCATTTGTGCGAGGCATCTGTACACCTCTGTTTCACTCCTGACAACCAAATGACTGAATACAAGGACACTAAGATAATATGAAAGAGGATGTCAATATGAATCTACAGGCTGTTAAACCAAGGACACAGTTCTTTATGTCTTTTTCTGCAATGTGATATCAATCTTCACACTCTTTGCTCTCGTCTGCCTCCTCTTCACTTCCTTTTCATCTACTCACAAAGGTGAAACCAGCAGGATTTTCTTTGCTATTGTGACAATGTGATTTGGACTTTGTGTGATTTCAAATAGGAGGCGATTATGAAAAGTCGCCTCGAAAGAAAGGCAAAGGGGAATGAAGGCTGAGAAAATCAAACGTGTCACGCAGACATTCCCAAAGTGGGGGCCGTGGCCCCCTGAAGCCCCACAATAGGACTGGAGGTTTGCAGTGAGAGGCCATGGAGAAAAAATATTCCTTTGTTGTTTGAGTTAAAAATACTTTTTTACACTATGCAATCTATTTCACTACTTTTGAAATTGCACATTGCAACCAAGTCTGGTAGTAATTTAGATCAGAGGGAGGTCTCACCTTGGAGGAGTAGGTGTGTCCATCAGAGCCACACACTGGAGTGGACTGAAGAGCCGAGCAGAGCCGACACTTGCCGTGAGGACCGGCTTCGAGCCTGTGCTTGTGGCTCACGCTGCCTTTCCTGGGCTTCACACTGAGGACGACACAAACATGTTCTCATTTAGTGAGTCCAAGTTTGAAACCCATTCTTTCTCCAAGTAATCAAGGAACAAGAACTAAGACAAAAGCACAACTAAAAACTGACATTCTGGCATAAAAAAACCCCGAAGCCCAGAACAAGTTTGATAAGTTAAATACGTTGAACTATCACGAGTAAGAGTTGCTCGTTGACTCCCTGAGGCGACGTCTATGCTCTGTAAAACTCGCACATCTCAGGCAGTGTGTCAGACACATTCTTCTTTTCTCAGAAGTGAGACTCTCGCTCACTGAGCCGCAGCAGAGCAGATACGCACGCTTCAACGATAAATAAAACCATGTCATCAACCGAGTAAAGACAAGCGTACCAGGAAACAGGTTGCCGCATTCTCTTATCTGTGTGATACGAAGGGTGGAACTCGCCGAGAAATTTGCGTCTGCATGGCAAAAAATAATTGAGAGGGACAGCTACGCAGAACGGAGCTGACAGACGATCTATAGATTTATTCTCCTCAAGGAAACACAAAGTGCTGTGTGCTCTCTCTCTCTCCCTGACTCTCTCTCTCTCTCTCTCTCTCTTCCTCGCATACCACTGTGCTGCAGCCCCCCGCTGAGAGTCTCCGTGCCGCTCTAATCTGGAAAGTTTTTCTGATTCAAAGGCACTACAACCCCACGCAGCAGGACAGGGGGGCACACAAATTAACGCTGTGAGCCTCCGTAATGGTTTTTGAATTACAGCTTGCTGCTAATGTAAATTCTCTGAGCCCGCAGCTAAGCATTATCACCCAATAAGGAGTGTCTGGTTTCTACAAAAACTTGATCACCTTCTAGAAAAAGAAGGGATTCCATGAAAGACTTTTTTGTCTTTACAAATTAGGAATAATGCGAGCCAGAGTTAGTCAGAGGAAAGTTATTCCAATGAATAAGTTCTACGACGTACAATTTTGTACTTTGTGGAAACAACCTTTGCTTTAAAGGTGATGTGTTTTTATGAGTATCAAAAGATATTTTTGATTTCAAAGAACAATCTTGTTTGTAGGTTTTGTTGATCGCAGTGTCCTTGACATGTTTTACACTCGTTAACAGACATTCAAGAGAAACGATGTGTTTGGATAGGGATTAAATCTGGTGACGCAATTACTCCAAGTAATTCAATAAAATGTCGCTAAATTGTAATAGAATTCAAAGCCTCAGTGAGTAATACTATTGGTAGAACACAAACTTCAAGTGAACAACTCCACATACCAAGCAGCAAACAGAACTTGTGATTATTGCAACAGAAGAAAATAGATTAAAAAAAAGATTTTTAAGGAGCTAATTACTTGAGGAAAATCGATTAAACAGACGAAAACCCTCAGATGTCTATTTAGTCCTTGAACTGAAAAATTGAAAAGCCTTAAAATTGGCAATGGTTGAAAACACAAACAAATTGTGTGGCGACAGAGCAAACAGTGTGGATAATATTAATTGGTGGTGAGAGTATGTCGCGTACATCTGATAGTGGCGCTGTGGCTCCAGAGCGAAGCTGAAAAATAAAACTCTTAGAGAAGGTTGAGAGCCACTGCTATAAGGCACACTAGATTCTGTTGCTTACATGATCCCTTGAATAATCGGACAACTCACAAAATACAGTACATGTACATGGACCCGGCGACGGCGAAGCAACGCGTTAAAAAATCACATCGATGGCTTGTACCTGTGGGCTGGTGGCTTGTGATTGGTGCAGATGGCTGTCTGGTAGTCGTGGCTGACACACACCTTGTGGGGAGGACAGCGCACCTTCAGACAGGGATCCTTGGTGGCGTCTGGGCCTGAAAGCAAGAAGGCAGAAACAAAAATTAGCTCAGGATTGCAAAAAAAAAAAAAAAGCGAGCCGGTGGAGACATGCAAAGCGGGAGGATCAGCACAACGAGCCGCTGAAGTTGAAAGTTGATGCAGCAAAACACCAAGCTGTTCGTTTGGTGTTACAGCTGGCAGACTCTTATGTTGCACTAACTGAAGCAGGCAGAAAAAATAATGAGTTGGAGAAAGAGACCGCAGAGAAGAATGAGGAAAAGGTGTGAAGTGAGCGTAGAGTTTTCTGCGTTGTGAGCTGCTTAATGAGGACTATTCTCCCTGCGCGTCGACCCTATCTTCTCCCAAATCAATCTCCGGTGTGACATTATCGCCGTGCCAGCCAGGCACAGCTGGCTGGAGTCCAAGATGACAAAAGATCAAAACAGCTCATTGACTCCGAGCACTGTGTCATTTCACACTAGGCTAACAGCACAAACCCACTTTCGTTTGACAGGCTGAAGAAAAGGCCCGGCAGAAAGAAAAAAACCCCAAAAAGAACAGGAGGTGGAGAAGGTGAGGAAGACAGTGGCCGTGAAAGAGAGGGACAAGAGCTTTTAGCACAAATGGAGAGAGAGAGAAAAGCCCGACGACGTCAGGACTGGTGGTCGGGGTGATCCTGCCAATTACACAGTCTGGGCCAGATATGCATTAAAGAAAGATCAAAGCTCCCACAATGAACAAAACCAACTTAAAAAGACAAAGCTAATAAAACGAGATCAGAGATAAAATGGCTTTTAAATCACGCACAAAGACCTTATCCTGTCACCATGGCGGCCAACCCTGAGATGACTTCGAATCCCAAGTTAATTAAGACCGAGCACAGAGAGCGTGGATCAAAGACCTGTGTTATGTACAAGTCATTAGCATGTGGCTGCTAACATCATAAAACAAGAGTGGCCTTGTCTCTATTATTGGACAAATGGCTTTTGTTTGAGCCACAGCTGGTGTCTGGTGAGATCGTCTGACAGCTTTTGACCTGTGTTGAAGTTTCTCCAGAGCTTCAGTTTTCATCGCAAAATGGTGGATTTCTGCAGTGGCACGAGGTGCAAAACCACTGCAGGCGATCATAAAGATCTGTCTTCCTATTGGTCAGTTGTTTTTCTGCTTTCTGCTCATGCAAACTGTGATTTATTTCCCCCCTGACCAGAAGTCGGCTGCTTTTCATAATTTTTGACAATGACAGTTTCTCTGCGATCATCCTTATCATCAGTTTTGCATGCATGTGCCCCCAACAGGCCTGGCGAGTGTACTGCAGCATTTTCACCAAAAACTGCCCCCTTTTTGTTTGTCACAACAGCCCCGTCTCAGCAACAGAGCAAATAAAACAACTGCACATATATATTATAGACATGTAACCCGGAATATATATCAGGACCTGACAAAGAATACGACTTTCTTTATCTTTGAGGAAACGAAGCCAACCAAACACTTAAGATGGTGAAGCCTAGATAGTCTCAAGGGGAAAGATTTATTGTGTACTGTACACATCGGACGTATTCGAGCAGCACACTGTTTTCCATGCCCTCTGTGAAATGCAGACACACGCACGCACACACGCACGCACGCACGCACGCACGCACGCACAAATGCAAAAACACATTTGCAAACCTGCATGGCCTCTCATATTCTGCAGAATGCAGAGAGATGACATGTCAGCCTTCTTCCTGATAGCTGTCTGTTGTGCACCGTGTTTCTATTGCCTGGTGATTGGGAGTGGGGGGGTGTGGGGGGGGTGGGCTATCCTCACCTCCATCTATCAGCGCTTGAGGAAAACCCATCTTATTTCACTTAGTTGAAAAATGGCATTACCACCAGCAGGAAATGAGGGATGAGGGGGGGAAAAGGGGGAGAGGGGGCGAGAGGAAGGATGGAGGCAAAAACAGGGATCGTGTCTGGTTAAGAGAGGATTGAAGGACAGTTTGGGAGCATTACGTGACTTCCACTTTGAGGATTTTGGAAAGAATCACATTAAAAACAGCCAGTCGTTATATTCGTCTACACACTCATTCGCCATGTTAGGACTCAAAACACGTTCATGTGTGCGAGCATATGTAGTTTAGATAGATAGAGTGAAAGAGAAAGGGAGGCCATGATGGATAGAGCACTAGAGTGAGAGAGAGAGGTGGAAGAAAAGTAAGGTGAAAAAAAAAGGGGAAGAAAACAAAAATAAGGCAAAAAGGAAAGTAAGAGAGGAAAAGAAAGGAGAGGTAGAGGAAAAGAGGAGGACACGAGACGGGAGGTAAAATGACAGGATGAAGAGGATGAGGAGGAGGCAGGGAAGAGAAATGAATAAAAGAGTGCTGGCTAGAAGAGTTTTATCCATCTATTTAAAGCTTGAGTGAGCAGCACTGGTGGTTAAACCAGCCAATCAATTGTAATGCAGGAGCACTGCAGCACACGCTCACTACCTCTCTTTCACTTTCCTCAATATGAGCCTCTCATCTGCTTTTATTCCCCTCTCATCTTTCTGATCTTAAGTATGACTTTTTCTCATTTGTGTGTGTGCCAGCGAGTAAATATGCATGAGCAATAGGACTTGACATGCCTTATTGCATATCAATTCATCTCAACAAACCGAGTATAGCTCTTTTTCAATGAATTTCTAGCTGGAAAAGGATATTGATTTATGCAAATTGAAAAGTTTGTCTGAACCTGATGAGATTTCACCAAATGAAGACGTGCAAAGGATTCATGAATGAAGGTTGAGCCATGAAGTAAACATGACGATACTATCGGACCACATATTAGAGTGGAAGAAACTGAAGACCCAGGTCGCAGAAGAACAGAAGAAGAAAAAGCAGATATGGTGTTCTTCGAAGCGTTATAAATAGTGTTTGTGAAGCGCAGCAACAGTTTCACTCGCAGACAGCACAACTAATCTGTCTGACCTTTGTCCTTGGACATATGTAGGCGTGACTGATGACCCTGAGGCGAAGGGTTAACAGTCTGTAGGGGTGGGACAGATGGAAGAGCTGGCAGAGCTGCAGCCGAGGGGAAGCGGGGGCATGGAACCTCGGACATTCATTAGCAAATGAACACAGTGGCCCCTAAAACGACTCGAGCGTAACATTCTCAGTGCCGCATGTCGGGTTTTTCATTAGAAACGTCCCATTTCATTGTTGAATCCAAATATCAATTTTTACTTTGTTAGCTTTGATTTCTAATGGAGGCAATCTTGAAATGAGAAAAGTGAAGTATCTATGACTGTATCATGACAGGTTTTTTTTGTTGCCGTGGATACCGTGTTTTACCTCCGTATGCCTTGGATGCTCTGTCGTGGAACTAACTCAGCATCGCCCCTGCTACCATCCAGCCAGACCTGCCTTTATTCGCGCGGGGGGATCAATATAGCCCTTGGTAGGTAACTCAGCCTGGGAGACCACAGCAAGCACATAAAAGAAAAACGAATTCCCTGCTAAAAATCAAACGGGCTGCATCTCGCAGAGAAAAATAAGTTTCACCTGAATGAACATGACGATCAAAGTAAATCTTCCCACATGTCAAAGCAGCGTCCATATATCGTGTACATTAAAAGATATCGAGCAGGTGTGAATCCAGAAAGGACCCAAAGGCCTGTGAGTACAAATACCACATGTAAATGCTTCATCTCACAACTTCTTTTTGCACACTTGGGCTCGAAAAAATTGCTTTATGGAATAAGTTGAATGGCTGAATGGACGAGTACTGTAGGGACACTGTAATGGAGTTTCAATAAAAGACCTTTATGATGCACAAGGTGCTGCTTATAGTCTTAAAAAGCTGAATCACTGTTAATCCGCTGGAGTGACAGAGTTGCAGCGTTCATTATTCATTTAAACAACCTGCAAACATGACATTATTACCCTCAGTGCAGCAAACAAATATGAGGGCGCTCCTGGATGATCTCAGCCTCAACATAATTTTTCCACTATTTAATTGCTGCAACAGTTCCAGGTGGGTTCTTGGCAGAAAAGCACATGATACCAGAGGCTGTAAAGTTTTATTACAATTAAAGCCGACAGTAAATTGCCCCTACTTATTCACTTTTTGTCTTCTCAGGATTTCCTGTCAGCCTTTCTTTAACCTTAATGCTCCTTCAGAGACAGAAAAAAAAAAGTGCAGCGAAGAAGACGATGGACACTGGAAGATAAAAGTCTTTCTCAATGTCCTCTAATGCTGGACGAACGCCAGAACGAAGCCCCGTGATTGGATAATAAAGATAGTCAGAGTCCAATAGTGGTGGCCAGATTGCCAACAAGCCCTGTCAGGGAGTAGACAGTGACCTCAAATTAATTGCTGCTGAGCTGGACATGGGTCAATGGGGTGTTTTAGTAACCTGTGTGTGAGGGGGTGTGTGTGCTGCCTCATCCACACTGTGCTCGTTTACTCTCCAGTGTTTGCTCTCCCAAGCTTCTTCTTTTTTTCTCTGATAGCACATAAACAAGGGTGAAATTAAATAAACAAAAGCTCCAACAACCATTCCCAAAGGACAAATTCGTAACTGTTATTAGAAAAATGAGCATCACTTTCAGGCTTTGATAAACTAATTAAAAAAGTGTTGGTTTTTTTTCCCTTTTACCTGCGGGGCTACAGAGACAAACAAGAGATGAAGAGAGGAGGAAGAGAGGAGGGAGAGAGGAGGGAGAGAGAGAGAGAGAGAGAGAGAGAGAGAGAGAGAGAGAGAGAGAGAGAGAGAGAGAGAGAGAGAGAGAG
>JAUESF010000047.1:7337106-7349937 GCA_032274765.1 Malacoctenus tetranemus
TTGTCATAGCAACATGGCGAGTGCGGCATGTGACTCCCGGCGCACAGCTGACTTCCTGAACGCGTCGACCTCAGACCTGTCCGAATGACTCGACGTGGACGCAAGATCACAGAAACCAGCTGAACATGATCGCACCAAGAGAACAAAATGATGCTTTTGTTTTCCAGAATGAGCAGCTGTCAAAGCTGCTCCATTAGCATCCCTCGCCGGCCAATCAGCCGCCCGCAAATCTGGTGATGTCACGAGAGCCCAAGAAAATAATCAGGCAACAAATACAAAACCTAAAGCAGAAATGCACTCCAACCGATAAACTCCAAGTAGGTGCCCGTGATAAAGTGCCATAAGTCAAGGCTACATAACTTTTGCTGCGACTGTTTTATGGAAGTTATAAAGCATTGGTGTTCAAACCAACCACAGTCACGGTGATTCATTTAGCAAGACACTAAATTTGTTTTATCACTCCATCATCTTTCACTGGTCAACTTTCTGGGTTACAGTGAATAAAAAACAGCAAGCTTACTTAAATAACATGCAGAGCAACATATGCTGGAGGAGACAAGTCGCAAGAGACACGTCTGAGGCACAAACATGCATTGGTGGCACTGTTTTCTCTCTTGGTAGTAAAATGCTTGACGTGAATCTGCGACTAAAGCGCAGATTCCTGTCGAGTTTGTGCCGTTTCGTTCCTTCTGAAACAAAAGGAAGTGATGACACACGATGTCAGCCTGAGCAAAGGGGACACTGGCAGTCCAGCTGGGAAATCAATCCGGTAGATACAACCAGAAGCTGGAGAGAGTCTCCTCTGATGGGCCCAAGTAGAAATGCTCCTTATCTGTGAGTCTGATTGGCTTTCAGACAGAGTTTGAACCTGCAGCGTTTTTACGAGCTGGTTTACGCCTGCTGGCAAGTGCTCGGATCCACACAGGGTGTATCAAGGGCATGATGCGCTCTCTCACACAGAAAAACACACACACAGGCACGTGCACCAACACACACTTTACGCACACACGCAAGAGGGCAATGACAACACTTTTTGGGGTCGCTTTCGTCTCTTCTCACGTAAAACTCACGTCTCTGAATCTGTTCCAGGGTCTGTCCTTGTTGTACTGAGCCACCGTGCCCAGCCATTTGTCGTTAGTGTTCCCGGAGACCGTCTCCGTCTCTCCGCTCAGCAAGAGAGCCACGGCAGGTAGCAGCAAGAGGAGCATCTTCCTGGGGAGCGACAGAGAGGAGACAAGGAGTCGAATGCGTCGGAGGGGGAAGTGGGAGAGGAGGGGAGGAGAGAAGGAGGTCCAGGGGTGCTGGGGAGAGTGTGAGGTGAGGAAGAGGAGCGGCGTGAAGTGGACCGCTGGACGCGGAGTCTTTGAGGAACACAAACTCTGTGAAGGCGGCGACGCGGAGCGGGTCAAGGATGTCACAATGGGACCAAACCGGGAGGACCGCGGAGAGAGGGCTGGGAGGTTGTGGGGTAGGGGTGGGGTGGGGTGGGGGGCAGTCTACAGCGATCACTCCTGTCCAAATGCTGATCCGTGCTCTAATCGGATTATAAACATTGGAAAGTTGTCACCGCGGCAGATGGGGCACGGCGAAACGATTAACTCGCGAGCGTCCCCCCGTCCGCCAATTTAAAAAGCAATTAGCGGCGTCAACACAACCGCCGCCCCCACGGAGCTTTGTCTCCGCTTTCATCTGCGCTCTCCCCGCACCCCGCACCCGCGCGCGGCGCCGCCAAAGTCGACAAAGCGGAGACAATTGAGTTTAAAAATTGCGTTTTTATTCTTGTTCCCCCTCCACCGGCTGAGCCGCGGCGCCGGCGCCGGCGCGCTGCCTACCTGGGATACTTCGTTGGTGTCCGATTCCGACTCCCGGGGGATAAATAAGTCCACGGCCCCGGGCGCTCCGGTGGTGCCCGACTGCTTGAAGGGTTGACGGCAAAAAGGAGCAGCGAGAACGAGCGGACCTGGAGCTTTCTCCTCCTCCTCCTCCTCCTCGGTCACCAGACACCGCCTCCTCTCTCTCTCTCTCTCTCTCCCTCTCTCTCTTTTCACGCCAGCCGTATCATTGATTTTCTCCCCCCCTCGCGTCCGCGCCAGAGCGCGTGCAGGCGGGATTTGGGAACCGCGTCTCTGAGCTGCTCTGGGTGCGCAAACACAAATTTGACATTAGTCACGCGTCTCTGTTGTGAAATCTGAACTCGTGTCCACCAGAATAAACACAATTAAGTGACACAAGCCGTGAAATCCGCGCTTTGCCGCCTCTGATTTGTCCCCAGTTTGTCTCTCTGCTGAGGACAGCATGTTGGCGCCCTGGACAGAGACAGACCACTCGTTGTTTTTGTTTTTTTTTTTATTCTGGTAAGCAACTCTCAAATAGGCCACATAACTAGGACGTTCATATTGAGAGAATCCAACCATATAGCCTGTATAAATAATTAATCGCTGTGTCTCTGTTTTGTTTGTTTTTTTCCACTTTGGCAGCTCTTTAGGTGTTTATTCATATTTGTGTATTTTAGGATCAGCAGGCAAATAGATCTGCAGGAATGCGTCTGTGCTGAGGGAGAGGGATTACAGCACTGCTGTTGTCTGTTTCTGGACACTGACCTCCACAGTGGCTTTCTTGATAGGTCTCAATGTTTTACCTCAAATGTACAGCAGTTTAGTTGCTCACTCCCCTTAAAAAATTTAGCCCCTGAGTACTTACACAGAATAATCACACTGGTTGGAAACTTGCTGCAATGTGGCATGTGTCAAAATGAAGATTTTAGGTCAATGGAAAACACTTCATTGTCAAGTGTGTGTGTGTGTGTGTGTGTGTGTGTGTGTGTGTGTGTGTGTGTGTGTGTGTGTGTGTGTGTACGTACGACCAAATAAAAGACGAACACACAGTGGAGGACCAGCATCGTGAGTTTTTGGCCGTCACAACACACTTCCAGCTCTGCCATACTGTCAAGTGCTGTGTGACTGGCTGAATGGTGAAGTCCAATAAGCTGCTTATGAGCTGAATGATAATGAGACACTTGAGTTTGACATTTTGGAGCTCTTACAAGACATTTATATGCAGTATATGTTAATAGTTACGAAGCCTGTGTTAAATGGTGCCCTAAAAATGAAGTGAGTCCGGGTAAAGTTGGAGACAGTTTTTTTGGAAATGGGATCAAGTATTTGTTCGCCTTTAGCTGCCAACTACTTTTTCCACATTAGCATTTTCTGAGTTGAGTCTTCGCACTCTTACACAGAGACTTTTCCCGTTCACATGACAAGAATGGAGACACATCTGATCCGGGGCCAGTTTGTTTGCGAGAGAGACTGCCGTCTGAATACAGTGGAAGCATTGTTTTTTTGATTTTGCGATCGATATCGGCTCGAGGTTCACTTTTGGATGCACCTTCTCTGTATCCGATTCCAAGATCTTTGCGCTCGTATGTCTTGTTTATTGTTTTGTCATTTGTATAAAGGGACAGACCGTGCTGCAATGGTTCGGGTTCAAAGGTTTTGGTGCAGACCCTCCTCAGTCTGGTAGTCATCTAATAGTCTGTCCTTTTTTGTAGATCTTCTCCGGGGGTATATGGTGGGGGGCAGGGGGAGGGGTACTTGGAGATGAGGTACAAGAGCGGCTGCAGGGGAGCCAATTTTGAAAAATAAAGATCAAAATATGTGTAACAAAGCGAAGCGAAGCGGGGAATGTCCCAGCAGTAAGTTTGCAGTGATAGACCCCCTTAATGCAGCTGCAACAACAATGATGAAACAAGATGTGTGCATATGTGTGTGTGTGTGTGTGTGTGTGTGTGTGCGCGCGCTCGTAGGTGAGTCAGAGGCGAGCGAGCGAGAGGGAGACAAGAAAGGGAAGTGTTTGAAAGTGAGCAGTGGGGTGTGATGGACTGCTTCTTAATGAGCTTTGTGTCTGGAACTTGTGCATGAAAACTTCAGTTTCACACGAGTGGCTCCGGAGGACAAACCCCACTCAGACTTCCCGCCAACGAAACATGATCATAAACCATATCAGCCTCGCAGATGATTCCTGCCCGGCTTGTCCCACTGTGCGCGCCGCAAACTGTTGCGAAACGTAGCGTTTCCATCACACAACAGTTCCCATCTCAGCTCGGTGCTCCTGGGGGCATTCATAAATCCAATTACACATCTGACGTTCCACATAGGATGAAAAGAGGAAACTCATAGAGCATGAAACACACCAGCAAATGGGATAAAGGGTATAAACGTCTTAGCATCTCAGTGGATGTTTTAATATGCCCCGCACTTACCCTAATCAGCTCCTCATCAAGGACTTCAGTGGCAGTAAACAGAGTATGTTCTTGACATGCCTGATCTCTAAAAACTAATTTAGAATCCAAATAATAATAAGATAATGCTGAAGATGGAAGCGCATTAAATCACCACAGAGATCTGACTCTTTTAGAAACAACCCCGATAGGCGCTGATGTGTCCCTGTCTCATACGGGCACGACTGCGTCCGGAAGGCGTCTTTCTCAAAGCAACGCTATTCAAGTCTGTTATTGTCATTTCCGATAATAAGAATCTGATTTTTTTTTAGCCCCTGGGAGGAGTTTAAAATCATCAATTTACTTGCTCAGCTCAAAGGAAATCTGAGCCGCAACAAACTCAAATGTGAAGAAGTGTTTAGTCCTGAAAGTACGTCAGATAGACTCCATTTCCTCTCTGCCGAGACATCTCTAGGACAGTGCGAGAGAAATAATGGCACAACACGCAGCTGCAAATTATCTCAAATGATACAAGATGAGACGGTGACATTTCAGTTGGAGATAACGAAGCGTCATTTAGCGCCCATCTGTGGTTTCTCTTTTTTTTTCCCAGCCTGTCTTCTCTGTCCACGAGGCAGCTGCTGAAATCTAAGGTTAGATAACGAGTTAGTGGCTCTGTCATCATTAAAGGAGGTTGTTTTCACCTACAGGATTTCTCTCATTCAATTAGCAGCGTCTTCCTCTCCTTTCACATCATTTTTGGTAAATTCCAAAGCAACTCCTTTTTTACATCAAATACAACAAATATCCTGAGCAGGATTTAATGTTTGCAGTAAAAAAGTGAATGTCAAAGAGATCTACCCCCCCCCTTTCTTGAACCCCCTTCAACTACAGTTTGTTAACTTAACAAAAGCTGACAGGTGGGTTTTTTGCTCACTCATAGACAGAGGTGGGCTACCTGCTTCATCGCTCATCAATTTTCAGCTATTTCTAAGTTTACAGGCTGTTCCTGGTTATATCCAGGTTTGCTTTTCTCAGCCAGGGAAAATAACCAAACAAACATGCATTTCTCAAAATGGAAAAGAATATCATTTTTAGAAATCAATATATAAAATGAACCAGGTCATTGTGGCAGGCCTGTGAGGTTGACTGGAGCTCTGCAGGCGGCGGCGCTCCTTCCACGCTGCTGAAGGCATTCAAATCAGAGGATGATTGATTGACTTTTGTCTGACTCTCTTTCGGCGTAGGAGTTTGCAAAAGAACACTGATGACCTAAAGTAGTGAACCACTTTCAAAATATCAACGACTTCCACCTCGGGGGAAAACTGTGGCTGCTGTCTACACAGAGCGGCTGTCTGAAGATGAGGTTTGCGATATTGCAGACCTCTGGGGGTGGAGGGGGGGCATGTGACAATAAACACTTTACAAGGGGATGAACTTGCGATGGCAGTGTTGCAAGAATGTTTAACAGCGTGTTCGTCATGGTAAAAAAAAAACTGTCTCGTAACTCTAAAAATGAGATTAAACCATCTCAAATGCTGTCGGTCTGTGCTGCACAAGAATGAACCAAACTGGACAAGAGGCAAAGGGCGCGACGGTAATGGAAGCAAAATGAAAAGATGTTCAGCAGAACTAAAAGTTTGTTCAATTTCATTATCGGATGATGTAATCTTGTCCTCAAGCCAGACAGACAACACACAGACAGCGAGGCAGACAGTGTGATCAAGGACAGGAATGTGAGTGAATAGGTAAAGATAATTCAGAGACGGACAGAAATGCAAAACACATTTCAGAGGCTCTAATAGCTCTGCAATCTTGCGAGGCGTTAAAAGATCCCAAAACAGTTTGAAGGGTATTACAGGAGAACACCTGAGAGGAGAAAACGGTCCAGCGTCATGACCGAGCAATACCACGGAGAGGGTTATCTCCCCACGGCGTTCAAGAGGACACGCGACGCGGAGACAGATGCACTGCAATGCAGCACTGAAAAGCGCCGGGGCCTCCCTCCAGGGTGGCAGCAGTGAAGAGGCAACATGTAAGGTCGCCGGGGTCTCCCGACCCGGTCGGCCTGGAGAGTCGCTCTCGGGAGGAGCCTCTCTCTGGAGAAGCACTCGGTGAGAGGAGGTCTGGCACCATTATCTGCATGGGAGCAGAGCAGCCCTCTCTGCACCTTCCTCCACTTCTTGTACATTCATACACCTCTGAGAGCCATTGTTTCCCCATCAGGGCTTTTTATCTCTTTTAATTGTGCTATTAGAACTTAACTTTATGTTTGGACTTGGGTCATTCGGTTCAAATGAAACAGTGAAGAACACTCATAGACTGGTAATCGATGCTTTGATGCCAGTGTATCAAATACGGTCATTGTGGTGATTAATTTCACCCATGCATCCATCCACACAGTCAATGTCTTCCGTTTATGCCGGGCTGACTCACAGAGGTAGTTGTCCACGCAGATGCGACTTGTCTTCTCTTCGTCTGGACACGTCCTCCAGCTTGGGGGACTCCCAGCCATGAAGCCAGGCTCGCTGGTTGACGTGGTCCCTCCAGCACGCCCCAGGTTTCCAGGGGGGCAGCCTGGAACACCTGCAGAGGGGATAAACATGCTAACTGTCATGTCGCCTGTCATTTCCTTTCCCATCTTATTCTGAAGTCTCACTTTGTTTCTGGTTGCAGGCTCCTTGACTCCCTCCGTCGTGCTTGATTGCATGCTCCCACCCTCATGTGTCTCACCTGTGCCTGATTGTCTGATCGTCTGCACCAGGTGGAGGCTCTATTTAAGTACTTCAGTTTCTGTCTCCTGTGGTCAGATTATCTGTCATGCTGCCTTGTGGTTTTACCACCCGTTCTGACCCAATCTGTTGGTTGTAGTGCTAAGTTGTCGGGTTTCTACTTTTGCCAGGATGATCCAAAACTGAAAGCCCACAGGTTCAGGTCTCTCTTCCCCACCAGATGGAACCGATTCAAGGTTTTTGTCTCCTTGTGGTATCATTCTGCAGCTGACCACAGCAGTGGGCTCACGGCGGCGTCAGAGTGGGAGGAAATGGATTACCCTTATCAAGGTTTTCCTCAAAGGAAAGTTGCAGCCATGAAAGCTAATTACACTCCGGCTCCTCAGAGAGCAACTATAAAACCCACTGATCCCTTACATTTTATTATCTCTAAACTTTGCTGACAGGTATATGTGCACACAATGTTACTTGCTGTGATGTTTAATGTGTAATCATATTCTGTGGTGTGTGATATCGCATGTACAACATGGCAGGAGAGGTGGGCGCATTATTATGGGTCTAGTGATCTGCACCAATGATCAAACAAACAAAAGGGAAAGGATGGGAGAGCCCAGAGGAGGAAGAAGCAGGATGTGCGTGGAAACAGAGAGCACATATTATATGTGCAGAGAGCTGGCTAAATACCATCCAATTACTGCTCGCAAAACAGCTCAGCCTCCCTCGTCTTCAAGCCCGTCCTGTGTTTGTGAAAACAGGCGAAGCTGTCTCTTTCACCACTGAACAAACCCGTCACTCCTCCAGACATTTGACACTGACAAGGACTGACTGCCAATTAAGACGACTTTTCTCCTTGTCTGTCTATCAATCCATCTCCGAACGTCCTTCCATTTTTTTTTTTCTCTCTCTTGCAGGTCAGACGAAGCTCGGCCAAACAAACTGCATCACAACAAAAAGGTCAGTGCAGAAAGATCTGGGAATTTGTGATCAGAAATGCATTAATTTTGCAGAGGGAGGTGTTTAACATTTGATTGGTAATGTTCAAGTGCAACCTGTCGCACTGGTCATTGAAGAAAATTACAGAAGAAAAAAAACCAAACAATAAGAGTGTTTTGTCGACAATTTGTTTTAAATGAAACTCAAAACTTTTTCTCCGTTTCTCTGTAGATTTTCTCCCACTTCTCACTTGGCCCTCGCCTACAGCCTGAAACTCTTTCAAGTGTGATAATGAGCCACGTCACTCTTCTCGCTATGTATTTACCCACTTTGGTTTTTCCTATTCTCCTTTGGAGTTTCTCTTTTTTCCCCAGCAAACACTGTCTAATTTCCTTCTGACTGTCTCGCTCGCGCTCTCATCTCTCTCTCTCTTCACCTCTCATCTGCTTCAAAAAGCCGAAATACATCCTCAGTTTATTCCATTCACTTTTTTCTTATCGGCCGAGTCTGTATTACTATTAGCTCTCAGCCTTTCAATCCTCCCCTCCAACTCTCTGTAGACATTGCATCATGACTCAGGGTAACTCTCGGAGCGCCCTCATATTAGTTTTTCTGAGTGTGACAGAGATTGTTTAGGACAGGCACGACACAGCTGCTTGTGCCAGAGGTCCTTCGGTTAGGCAGTGATTCAGAAACATTCATGCACTGAAAGGCGCATAAACAGAAAGCTACAACGCAGGGAGACAATGCAGTGCTGTCTTCTTTGAGCTGGATTCGAAGGTGAGGTGGGTTTAAACATCAGATGTTTGCCGTGAAACACAGAAGCTATTAAAGCCTCTCCAAGGACAGCAGAGGGATTTGTTGTGCAGCTACAGCAGGAGTTTCTAAATGCAGCTGGATCTGAAGAAAAGGAATAAAAATGTACAAATTATGGACTCAACAGATTACTGAGATAACATCTTCAATGCACAAAGTCGTCAAAACGTAGTGGCAAAAAGAAACAAAAGAACGACTTGACCAGGTGAGAAATGGGAGTCCCCCATGATCAGTTGTGTTATGAATGTGCTCTGTGTGTTCGAGGCAGAAATATAGATCCTACCCGGGGCAATAACGCAGATCTTCCACATCCTCTTATCACACACTGAGAAATAACTTTCTATATTACTAGAAACACAAACAAGGTGCGAAATCTAATCCCCAACCTCTGTTACCACAACAGTCACCTGTGGAGATGCCGTTGCCTTGTGCAGGAAAACAAATGAATCCCAGATGGGGGGAGAGGAAGAACATACAAAAGCAGGATAAAAGAAACAGCAACAAAAAAATAAAACAACAAAAGAGCAAATGAAACACTGCCAGAATCTGAGTGATGTTCTTTTAGTCTCGGATGGGGTTCGAACCACCATCTGGTGAAAAAATCAGCCTTGTTTTTTTCATGCCAACAGCCATGCACATAATATACTTTATATATATTCATAAGAGCTGATTTGACCAATTCTGTCAGATGTCCTTGAAACAAAAGCACAACTCTCAGACAACATGGACGAGGACAAACCATTTTGAGTGCCCACCTGTGTACACCTCCAAGAATATCTGTACATCTGAACAAAACCCCCTCTTTAAGATCAAATATGTCCACATCATTAACAAATAAATGATGGCTTATGATGGTGAAGCAACTACAGATAAACAAGCCATTCTGTGAGAGTGTAGCTATGCATCAACTCAGAAAATGTGTTCCAGTCATTGATGAACTCATTGTTTCACCATGACTGTTCCTTTCTTTTATGTTTTAAGCTACTTCTCAAATTATTCCTCAAAGAGGATTTGCAAAAGAACCAAATGCAAAAACGACAGCTCACAGTGTCGCTGTATCATTTTCACATTACACCCTGTCAATGATATTATAACCATTGGGTGCGTTCCGTGACTAAAGAGACTGAATCTATCTAAAGTGACTAATAAGCATTTTAGAATATTAAAAGGGTTTAAGTTGGAGGAAAAAAAGCCCTTTGAGTGGTTGGAAAACAATATATTCACTCCGTGCTTCCATTGCCACCTCCTCGAGAACAACATGCTGGATTATCATAATCCTCTTTGGAACAAGAGTCAATATTTTGTCACAACAGTCGACGTGATGAGGTTAAAATAGCCCGCAATATGAAGCAGTGATGACGGATAACCTCCATTGGAGTTGGTGACGGTACCTGACGAATAAATGGCAGCACCACTGGTCAAACTCCAGTAAAACTGTTAAAGAACTAAAGCTCATTAGGCAATAAATGAAGCCCCCGGTATCAGCCACTGTGAAGGCGTCTGTTGTGAGACTAGAAATAAATGATCAGCTGCTCAAACCACCGTTTCCATGACGCTGCCACAATCTGCAGAGGTGTTTCTGTGGCTCCAATAAAGTGATGATTTTACCCATAAAGGGACCGGCCATAACAGAGGGTTATAAACTGCAAGCAGCGTGAAGGACAAAGAGAAAAAACTTTAAACTCGGAGAGATGCTGCAGCTCCTGTGAGGATGTCGGTGGAATGGGGTCAAGTTATATCTATCCTTGTAATTTCAGGGCACAGTGCTGCAGAAGCCTCAAAGTTTTGTGTTGACAGGTTTGTTTATTTGACCTCACTGAGCAGCTGGGAAAGCCTGAGCTGCAACAGTGAATGAAAACTTCAAAAATTACCTTTGATTTATCCTTGAGTGTTTGTGCTATTTAGCCTTGTCAAGATTTTGGATGCAGGCGGTTAGAAAAAGAGTTCAATCGAGCGTCTCTCAGATGCCTGTTGATGGCGTTCAACTAGTGAGTCTGTTTAGTTGGTGTTGAACACTTCTGTGGAACGAGGTTGACTCCTAACATGAGAAACAACAGAACGTTTGTTTGCATGGGACCAGCCAAAATGCACCTTTAAATCCATATGTGTGTTGTGGCTTCTTTGTTTTGTCAAGTGAGAGAGTGCCTGCAAGCACCAGGTCAGCAGAAGCTATTGATCTCCAACACTGGACAAAAACCAACACATTGTGTTTAACTGAGATCCTGGTTGACATGGCTGAAAAAGGTGGAAGATACCGAGGGAGCAGGATGGTGACCACAGTGAATGGATTGAAAATGCATTTTAATCAGGTAGTTTTTAACTGTGAAGCCAGGCATAGAACACTCTAGCTGAGATGTCATTTCAGAGAATTTGTTAAAGCACTTGTGTTATTTTTATGTTGAAAATTTGCAGTGCTCAGAATTAATGCCTGCAATGACTATATTACACCGAGTGACAATGCTCCAATGAAAATTAATATCACAATCAATCAAAATTAATGAGTTACTGTGGCGTAGCAGTTTGTGGCTGTCAAGCCAAGGACGCGCTGCTTCAGCCATGCTTCACTGTGTCCTTCATTGCTCTGCGTTCATCTCTTCCCTTCCTTCTCGTTGCCTTACACATGAGCTTCTGTCACTTGTGTGTCGCGGTATCACTGCGTGCTGGCACTGGAATGAGTTAGTACTTATGTTCTTCCTTTATGTGCTTTGTTGACAAAACTTCTTGCTCCGTCCGACAATAGCGGCGAAAAAAGATTTACCAGCCATTCAGTGCGGGGAAGAATTTTTGAAAGTGCATTGCTTGCGCAAGGCCAAAAGTGGCTTTGACTTGTTAAGCAGTGAATGAAAATATTTTCTTTCTTATCTCTATCTACAGTGGAAATACAACACAGATGGCAGCGCACTGCAGACTGTGTCACGCACACTTTTGTTGGTGTTTGAACTCAGAGACACCACATGTTGTGTTGCATTTTGGACAACACATAAAATTCAGGCAGAAATTCCGTCCCAGAATAAAAGTCGCAACTGCAATAATTGGAGCTGTTTTGGTTTGTTGCTGAAAATATCCCACCGGACTCAAGTAAAAGTTTTTGTCACACAATGTTCTTACCTGTGGTACAAGTAAGAACATTAAGTTAGAGTCCACAATTATCTGGACACACATGCCTGTAGTTTTGTCCATGCTGAGGAGTTGCATCAGTAAAATGACTGACAGTGACTTTGGAAGTGAAAGCTTCTCCTGGAATAAAGAAATATTCAAGGATGAGACCAAAATCCACAGGAACAATAAAGATTTGGTAGATGTGATTTGACAGCATGAGCTGCATTAAAATGTAGACACGTCCCTCAGATTGGCCATGAGAACTTGGACATTTTTACAACTCATATCGTGTTTGATGGCGTTGACTTTTTAATTGGCGTTCGTACGTGGCCAGAATTTGCAGCTCACCGGCTGTTATTACATTAAAACGTCAGTATTTGCCAAGTTCTACTTGCTTTGGTACTTCTGGTTAATTATAAGGAAATGCTGGCTCATTAAGCTAAATCAGTGAACTGTGTTCCACAACAAAGTTTTTTTTTTTTTTTTTTTTAAATGTTCAGTTATTTAATTCCTGCTCGAAATTCTGTGACCAACTGCGAGATTCAGTGGTGAACAATCTGTTATTCATGTTTTTCAAACAGGTTTTCTAATTCTTTAAGCAAGCTTTCCTGTGACCTTTATTCTGTACTGGAGCTTAAAAAATGTTTTGATAGTATTTCAGTATATTTGTGTCTTGACTATTGTAACCAGACACATTCATGGAATTTCATGATTACAATCACAGAAGTACTCATTCACTCATTTTAGTTATTATTGCCAGTGCACAAAGATACCAGTTTTAAGTGCTGTTTCCTTGTTACTTTGTTCAAAGGTATTTACGTCATCTTGTGTTCCTGTACAGTCTTCACATGTCTTCAAAAAGAACCATAAGAGTTGTGAGAAGGCAGAAAGTGAGAGCAGGACTGGCTAGTGATTTGAATGGTGTTGGTAGAATATTAATGTTTGAGAGATACACTGTGAAGAAGTGAATATGAAAACTTAGAGACACGCACGCACGCACGCACGCACGCACGCACGCACGCACGCACGCACGCA
>JAUESF010000047.1:7370204-7391917 GCA_032274765.1 Malacoctenus tetranemus
ACACACGCACACACGCACGCACGCACGCACGCACGCACGCACGCACGCACGCACGCACGCACGCACGCACACACACATGTGAAATTAACCACACAGCAGCATAATGTCTAGTCATCTCTTGGTTGTGCCTGACTTGTAAATCTCCTCGTTAGTGAGAGTCCAATGGAGAAATCAAGGGTTTCTGATTGGAGTGTTGAATCTATCATCCCGGCCGCCTCACCCCGTGACTCATATGAGCATCTAATTAAAGCTGTAAATCAAAATGTAATTCCTCCAATCCTCTCCTGTCCTCTCTTCTGCGTTGTACTCTACTTTTTCGGCGCTCCCGCTGCCTCCTCTCAGCGCTCTCCTCTGAGGGACAGCGGCTGCAGATTTGCAGCAATCAACATTTCCACCCTCAGGTAGGACTGAGGTTGCTCAAGGCCAATCAGTGTCTATTGTGTTAACGTTTTGTTTGACCTCTAATTCCAGTGTGTTTGCAGTTTTGTTTGTGTGTTGTTCACCTTCCCCCCCTGCCTTTTAGGAAGTGTGTGTATCATGTGTATTATGTTGTTTGTCCCTGTGCTTGTGATGATGGTCTGCTAACATTCCTGCTCTGAAGACCATGAATGTAACTGAATTTGCCA
This sequence comes from Malacoctenus tetranemus, assembly GCA_032274765.1. Classification (NCBI taxonomy): domain Eukaryota; kingdom Metazoa; phylum Chordata; class Actinopteri; order Blenniiformes; family Labrisomidae; genus Malacoctenus; species Malacoctenus tetranemus. Next base: position 7,370,831 of record JAUESF010000047.1, read on the forward strand.
GATAACTACTTGCCAACTTCATCACAGCTCTGGAATGAAAATAGAAAAACTCAAAACCAAAATATATTTTTTGTGAAACAAGACAAAAACTTGCATTTATTCGTACTTGCGTTCATACATTATTTACTGTTTTCTCTCCTTCCAAGAGTAAAAGTGTGCAGTAATTTCTCAACATGACTAAAATCACAAGCAAAGAAGTAATCCTGTTACATTACATGGGTCTGTTTTTTTTTGCAGCAGATGCACATTACAAAAGGAAAACGTCCTATTTACTCTGAATTCACGCTTCAGATTTTTCTTCAGTCGTATCTGCGCTGCAGCAGACGTTCACACCAAAGTGTGGTTGAATAGTTTCTCCTTTTTTTCCCCCCAGACCCATTCAGGAGTCTTGGACTCATCGACTGAGTTTAATTCCAGCAGTGTTGGTTTATGGGCTCATTCAACAGGTAGTGCAGGACACTAAAAGACTGTGTAAAGTCACTCCTTAAAGCTACTTTACTGTTTGTGTTCACAGAGATGATAACGCGGCCGTAAAGCTGAAGCACATGCAGCACTGAATTTATCCTCTCACCTGAGCTCGATTACAAAACACTTCACTGCTTAGAAGTCGCAGCTAAGGCAAAACTCATTATCATTCAATCACCACAATTTGTCAACTATAGCATAGCAAACGTTTCAATGACTAATGTCTGAACAAATGAACAAAAGAAGACGGAGGAAATGTAATTCCTGTCATGCTGATTCAACAGCCATCGATAGTGATGCGCACGATTAAACATCGATTTCTTTGCCATCGCTTCATACAAATTTAATGCCAATAAATTGCTGCCTGCAAATAATCTGCGGTTTCCCCCCCACAGAACCCCGACTTAGACTCATGCTGTTAATGAACTTCAAAATCTGCTTATTACTGTGTGCTTTCTACGTGCTGCCGGCCAGACTTGAAGAATTGGAGGAGGAATGAAACGGGAGCGGACAGATTTAATCATGATTCGTGGCTATCTGCGGGGGCCGAAATCAGCTCGATATACGTTCTGCATATCCTCTTTTATTTATAATGAGGGAAGGGAAAGGAGCGGAGGGGAGTGTGGAGGACAAGCCGCCGATAGTGTCGGACAGTGTGGCTCAGAGCGAAGAGTGATGGAATATGGGAGTAGGAAGGACAAGCAGGGATGCCTGCAGTTTATCCTGCTCACCTCCCTCTTTCTCCCCTCTCACTCTCTCTGCTTCTCCTCTTACCCCTCTGTTGCATGACCATATTTTCTTCAGGGCATGTTTTCCCTTTTTTTTGTTGTTGTTGCCAATTTTTTTTTCTTTTTTTAAATCCCTTTTCATATTTTCTCGTCCTTTGCTCTCCTTTGCTGCTCGCTCACTCTCTTCTTTTTAAGACTAAAAGCATCAAAAACATTTTTTTAGAATCGACTTTCAAAGCGACAATTTAAGGCCATGTTCAGTCAAATTCAGCATCACCCAACTGTGTGGATCCATTGCATGCATGTGTATATGCAGCGGTAATCGTGTACAGTTTCAGCAAAAAGCAGCAACATGAATGGAATTTAAATAAAAGTAAGGATAAAATCTGGCTGCAGGCTTTGTCTCATTGTGAGCTTATTGCTCATTTTACCTTCAGTCGCGATCGAATTGACGATCTTGCCAGGCTGCTGGAGTTTGGTCAGAGATCTTATTTTATTTTCCCAAAGCTCCACACATTCTACAGGTTTTAAATAAACTGCAGCTATAACTAGTGCAGCACAGTGGGGCAGCCCCCCCCCTCCACACACACACAACCCCCCAGTGGAGAAACATTCACACAGAATTATGAATCCGCCTGTGTCACTCATTTCTTCTGAGTGCCTGAGTGCACGGCGCTGTGTGTCCTCTGGGCTGGCAGACGGTGCAGCCCACTGATAAGCAGGGTAGAGCCTATTAGCCTGTTTGGCCCGCGGTCTGAATGTCACTGGTGATTTTTCTGTTTCTGGTCACAAGCCAAATCCACTGCTATCACACAGCCAGTGGGACATGTGGGGCTTTCTAAGACATGACTTTAGGTGTGTTTATACACACATTCTTTATTATTGACGTTGTTGTTGGTGTTATTATTCGGGCAAGTTACCATTCAAACTGTTTTGATACTGGTACAGAATCGTTTGCTTTGACTCTTCTTCCTGAAACATACTTTCTACAAAACCAATTCAAATAAAATCCATTGTACCAAAAAGAAAATTGCACTTCTCTGTGCGAAAGTTGAGTTTTATTTTCCAGCTGCAGCGTTTCGTTTTCAGTTGGTTTTTTTGGCGTCTGTTGAGAGCATTTTTCTAACAAAAAATAAACAAATATTTTCAGTGCATAAGAACAGTTGCAAACGTTTGACAAGTCGGTGCGGAGGTCGATAGCCCCCCTCTCTCTGCTCCCACCTCGGCCAGCGCAGGCCCCCCCAATCCCGAGTGTACTCAAACTCTGATGCGTTTCATCTGCATTCAATGATAAATGACCTCTAATATTGTGGCTCCTGGTCGCTGCCTCATCACACCCCCTCTCGTCTCCTTCCTTCTCGTCGGGTTGTTGGTTCTCTTGTTTTTCAAAGTTTTGTAGGTTGTTTATGTTCACACTCAAACAAGGAAGTAGGTCACAACAAGATATCGCCACCTCCTCTTTTATTTGTCTATAATTTCGCTTCACATAAGCTCGTAACTATCTTTCAATGGACTTTATTATTGCTATAAATACTGATATATGTATGTGTCAGCCAACAGTATATGAAGACCTGCTGTTCCATCTGTAACATCTACCGTTGATAAGTTAACAAATAAAAATATGGGTTTTGGAGTTTCATGCAGATCCAGTATTGCTCGGAAAAACAGCCAGAAGCCCATTTAATCTCGAGCCATGTTCCCTCCTTGGTTTTTACTCACGCGGCTCCCAAATATATCATCAGGGATAAAGACTGTGTGGTGAAGCAGATGGACTGCACAGAACAGAGGCAGTCCAAACGATACTGTCTTCCCAAGTTCCCGTACTTGCTTTAGCAGGTGGCCCTTATCTGTTTGTCTGCTGCATCTGGTGTTCGCTGAATACAAATGTTTCCCTCTGATGTGTCCATTGTGGAGGAAAAACATGTTATTCACTGAAGTGTGTTGTTCATTATCTGTAAAATGCAGCCACTATAGTCACATTTCTCTCTTTCTTTTATTTTAAAAAAGGGAAGAATGGAAATAACAGGGTGAAAAGCAAAATCCAGTCAAATTCAATTACTCCGCTTTTAGATTTTGATTATCGCTTGTGTCAGTTCTGTAATTACAGCGATCGGACCTGCTGCGATGACGGTGATAACGGTTGTGTTCTTGATTGCTCTGCTTAGCGACGGAACATAATCTGCGATTCATTCTCCAACCTGTTCCCCTGCTGCTTCCGACTCGTTCCGGACACAATGAAAGCAGAGATCAGGGACGAGGACGAGCTTAACAACAGCGCACCTGTCCAAAGGAGGTGTGTCTGTGAGTGGGCTGCTGGGAGGAGATGCACCAAACAATACACAACACGCTGCAGTGAAGAGTCGGAGCCTGACGTCAGTGAAGTATGACAAGATGTAGTTTTATGTGTTAATGCTGAGTGGTGATAAAGCTACAATATAATACTTAATGAATAGGAGGTGGATGGTTCAATTAAATGTGAACAGTAATAGTTTTTTTTGTTAAACTTCTTGTTAATCGAGTGTTTTTTTTTAATACACATGTACTGAGTCTGATAAACAGCTCATGACTAAGAACCACGAGTTGACAGCTTGTCAAATTTTCCGTCGCACAATGGAGCGACTGAAGCCAACAAACGGAGCTTTCCACGCAGCCATGTTTTTGTTTCTTTTGAGGCGCTACGGTGGCATCACGCTCGAGCAAAGTGTCAAACTCAAACAAAAAAACTGAAGCTAAGAAGCCGCGTGAAGCTTTTAAAATGCCGGCCCACTCACTGATTTACTGTTCAGCCGTGAAGACAGAGCGAAAGTCTATTGTGTGCTTTTTATGAGTGTGGGCACATTGCATCAGAAAGAGCATCAGTCAAAATGAAGACAAAATTAGAGGGGTTTTTATGTAATGAGCCGATAAGGTTATTTTTTTTCACGAGCAAGCTCGATACATATTCTGCATTTTGCACACATCTTCTCCTAATCACAAAAAAGAAGTGGTTGGCCTTGTTTATTTATTATTGATCAGGGTAAAATACCACAGGTGCTTTTTGCTGCCTGTTAAGTCCAAGCAGAATAGATATGGCGAAAGGCTACATTGATTTTATTTCTGCTGCCTGGAAAGGTTCTTATAGTCATTAAAGTGCAATGAGACCTCAATTTGTTTTGGTGGCATTATTATTCGTAAGTAATGGCTCCTTCTGTTTGCATTGTCTCATCTCCTCCTACTAATCTGTTTACGCTGTCTCCTTGGTTCCACTCGTGACTAAAAAGGACGTCATTTAGCAGCACATGCTTCCGAGACACACATGCATGAACATGTAAACACAGAAAATCCAGTGTGAATCTATTAAACTGCATTTTAGTCGCCACACTCTGCCCCAAAGGATCAGTCACGTCCACCCGTTCACTGGCAGAATCATTTAACCACCCGCACAGCAAAAGGTGACAGCTGCCAGGCAAGGTGGTCAAACTCTGTGGGGAGCAACTTGGGGTTCAGTGTCTCGCCCAAGGACGCTTTTTAGCCCATCGAGAGCGCGGGATGAGTGATCGCTCAGCTGAGCCAGAGCTCCCTCTTACCTCTAAATTGGTGCTGCTATTTTCCTGTGTTTTAGCTGAGTTTAAGGACATAACAAGGAAAAAATTTGTTAGTATGAGAAAATTCCAGCTTCACCTTCACTTCTTTTGTTTCAATAAAATTGTCGCGTTTTGCCGTGTAGCAGTGTCGTGTTTGTAATATTAAAGAAACAAGGAACCTTGATAGTTCTGCCACTTTTCAGTGTCACAGCAGTCAGAAATTGTCAGTATTTTTTTTTTCTTGGACATCTGTGCAAAGGGACGTGACGATTGATGTCTGTTGTGTTTCATGTGCACAGTGTGGCTGTTCCATGTATAGATGCTTCAGGATTTCATGCTTGAAAGTCTTTAGCAGAAAGTGTCTCTTTAAAATGATCAGCCTACTCACTGCCTAAGGGGCTATTAGAACGTTTTGTTATTCACATCGGCTCTCGAAAAACACCAGAGCACCATGAGGAGTAGCCTGTGCTTCACAAAGCTTCATGTGAGATAAATCAGCATTTAAAGCACGGACTCAGGAAGTGTTATCAAGCCCCTCCGTTGCCCCCCCGAGAGGATCATTTTAGGTTCAGCAGAGGAGAGTCCTTCCAGCGGTCCTCAGCATTTGATTCATTAAAAAGCCTCAAGCACGTTTTAAATACGAGTGTCACTTTAGTTTTATGCACAGATCGCCTCAAAGTGCGGTATCAACTACAGCCAAACGCCACGGAGAAAATCGGAGGCAAGCGTCAACAATAAATGACCTCAGATGAATATGTTAAACAAGAAACCCCACTTTGCTTTCCAAACAGCAGCTGAAGGAGTCTCACTTTGAAGATGTGTGTGATTCAAAAAAGGAAAAAAAACTGAAAAACTGTCTCAATCCGTCATTGGGAATCAGATCTGAGGAGTGGGGAAAAAATTAAATAAATGATCACATCCAGTGCCATCAATAATTGCTTTTTACAAAAAGCGATGTACAGCTGTGCTGCACAATCGCTCCGTAGCCAGGAGACGGTTTGTGAATGTGATGTCAAATTTATTTCGTCCTCCGGAGCTTGTCCCGCCGCAGAACATCATTGAAAAGACTGCTGGCAATGTTTGACTCCTCAACCGTGTGAGGCGGTGCGGGGCCTCCCTCAGCCGATCAGACTGAAAATAATCCAACAGGGAGAATGGGAGTTGTATCCTCAGGAGAGCTCATTAGATTCTGTGTAGTCTTAGTTGAGAGACATTGGGGGGGAAAATGAAATGTTGTGGGATTTGATGAGGTATGCTGATGGAGTGACTGGAACCGCTTCACAGAGGGCAGCTGCACAACTTTTGATATCCACAGATGAAGCTATAGGGAAAATATCATATAGTCGAAACAACAAATAGCTCGTCTCACTCCAATCAGGTTGCAGTTAGGGTTGCCATCCACGCTGTTAGAAAGAGATCATAGCATTTTAACGGGGAAGGCAAAGAAAAAACAATGCAGCTGGTTTGAAAGGATATAAAACAAGCGCTCACCTTCACACTCGCCACATTTGCCAAAGAGCCAAAAGTCTTAAACCAAGTGAGAAAAATGAAACATTGTGCCTGACGCCTCATAAAAACAGTCTCTGTAATATTCAACACTCATTCTGTGAATGTTCTAAATGACTGTGTTGAAGACAAAGTGTTAAAAAATGTGGTAGCGCGATTCTTTCACCGTTGATGTCCTGTAAAGAACGCTGTAAACACTGGACTCCCAGTAAGACAGGTGTTGTTGTCATTTGCATGTCTCACTGCACTGCCGTTGGCCTGATGCTGCGCTGGCACACAGAGTTCACATGCAGAGCGTGATCAGGAGCAGGAGACGTGTTCCTTCCCTGTGCTGTGCATGAGCGTGAATGCCCCCTGTTGCTGGTTGGCTGGAACAGCCTTGGCTGGGCGACAGAACCAGTGCAGTGTGCAAACACAGGGAAGTGACTCATGCTCTGTTTTCAGGGTTCAGTTTGAAAAAAAGCAAAAGAACTTTGCTCTTTTATTATTTCAAATTCAGAAACAGAGTCATTTCTTTAAAAAAGCATGAAATTGAAACAAAATTGATTGATTCAAAGTCTGTTTCGATTGGATCTTCCCACATAATCCATATTGTAATAATTTATAGTCACATTAAGGGATCAAATTGTAAAACTTATGCGCTTTTACAATCTCTCTTGCTGTTCTTCATGTTTGTAAAAGACTCTGCTAATTTTCCTTTCTCCACTTATTTTGGTTAGAAGAGTATCGCTGTGAAATGTTTTCCTCAACGTCTGCAAATAAAGTAACATCTATCCTATTACTTTTTGCATGTTTTCCCACCTTGATGGTGGAGGAAGTCATTTTTGCTGCTGCATTTAGAGGTGAAGCGGGTCCAAACAGCAACATTACCTGTCTGGCTTTGATGAAACTACAATGGGCAGGTGATGCAAGTTGTAGCGTTTCGCCTTTGGCTCTGCCTCCTTCATGGCGAACGTGGTTCTCGCAGCTCGGCCATTTTCTCGCCTTCAGCCTTTTCCTGTGCAGCGTGACTCCCCACCCCCGTCTCCCCCCTCTGGGTTTACTCAGGACAACAAAGAAAACACAATTCGTGATTTGTTCCTTGCGGTCGTTGGTTTAAGCAAACAAGGCAATTGATGTACACACGCACAGAAACCCACCGAGCACTCGGTGTTCCCTGCTAAGGTACATTAACTTGTATTTGTAGTTTATTGAATTTCTACACACCACACAGAAAAGCACCGGTTAATATCCTGTTTTTTCCGTTATGCTCTAAAAACATTTATTGGATTTACATATTAATTTAGTTCTGCACTTACAAAGACAAACTGTTACATGTAAACACAATATCAGAACGGTGGGAAAAATAACTGCTGAAGCCTCGCTGCTACTCTGCTCATGCTTTGCCTCATTCGTCGACATGTCAGTGGATGTGTGAGTAAGGTGCATACAGATCTATTTCACACAAAGATTTGTTTCCTCTGACTAGCAAAATGTAAGATATGAGCTTTTTGGAAATCCAGCATCAGACAAACACAGCTTCATACCTGAATAACAAAAGGAGGCTCCTCTGAGGAAACAAGAAAGCAGCAAACACACTGGGTCTCTGGAACGAAAGCAGCAATAACATGGTCACTCTTTTGTCAATTTGAATTTTTTTGTCTGTACGCTTGATGTGCAGTTTGATTCACCAAGGATGGAATTCAGTCGGTCAGATTTCTGGAAGTTTTTCATCTTGTTGTCCATGTTAATGCAGCTGTCAATACACACGACTACTGCGATGCTGTTTGTTGAGGTTCAGGCACTGATGGTGCGTGCTCGTTATCAGGAAGCCATGCTGAACTGGGTTAAATTACCTTTGATATACACGCGATTTAACAGGCGCAGCGTTGCGGTGGTTGGAAGTGCTGCCTCACGGCAAGGTTTGAACCTGCTGACTGACAAGGTGGATCGCTCCGCAGGGTTTGCATGTTTTTTCCTGTGTGATTGTTGTTGTTTCATCACAATCTGAAGGCTGTTGGTGACTCTGAACGTGTGTGTGAGTGGGTTGTTTCTGTCACCCTGTGCTGGTGTTATAGGTGCTACAGTCGTCAACAAAGTTTGACGGAAATACGACATCATGTGTTTGAATGAACCAACTTGGAATCATTCAGTCTACACACAAAGTCTAAAGTTGATCAGAGCCCAAAAAGCCGGAAAGGGCGGGGGGGGGGGGGTGTTTTCCCGTAGATTCACAATGAATTAGATGGATGGCAATTAATTATATTATCCTTGTAGTAAAATAAGGGGAAAAAAAACCCAATTACTTGTTGAATTGATGGTTAGTTTTCCTGTTTTTGTGTGTGGTTGTTTGCTCTTTTATGAGTGTGTGTTTATTTGACTGTCTCCTAATGAAGTATTGATTATTGTTCGTGTGTGTGCCTGTCTGCCAAAATCCTAATGCAAAGTCAGGTGGGTGTTTGTGTAGCTTCATCATCTCCTCAGAAGCACATCTAATATTTAGTGCTTTACCTGTCTGTTCATATAAATGAGACAGAGCCTGTCAAAACTGCAGACATGAACGCTGCAGAGAATCCAGATGAGCTCCACTTCATGAAAACGCAAACTTCATCTCTTATTAACTTTCTCTGCTCCCTCCCTTCCTCCTCTCATCCCAGCTTATCGCCTCTCCTCCTCCTCCTCCCGACGTCGTCTCTCCTCTGACAGTCTGGCTCTCCTCTTCAGTGGGTTTGTTTTGTGTTTTCACTTTTCTCATGCCTGTAAGTGCTTGAATCTGTCTCCTGTTCTCGTCGTCTGTTTCTTTCCTCCTCATTGTCACCCCATCCGAACAATGCCTGTGTTTTCCTTTGTTTCACTGTAAATCTGCTCTCACATCTGCCAGCTTTTCCATTTCCGTCTGTCCTTGAGCTCTGTGATTTAACATCGATACGTCACAAAGTGAAAAGAATGTCCTGGCTGCAAATCAGGCAGATTTTATAGTCGTTATTATGGAGCAGCTGTGACTCCGATCAGGAGGGTGCCAGTTTGACTCCGGCCCTTCTGGTTTCTGTCTTGAAGTGTCCTTGGGCAAGACACTGAGCAGTGAGTAGCTACAGGTGGTTGCAAGCATTTTGACTTGCACTCGTCACTCCTCCTGTGGGAGTCTGAATATTACCAAACAGTTAGAGTGCATTTATTCTCCCGAAGTGATAAAAAAAGTTAGGTTACTCTTATTTTATTTATCTAAAATACATTTTTGAATATAAACTTCTCCCATTGACTTTTTTGGGGATCAAAAAAGAGTCCAGACAAGAGTCCAGACATTAGTCCCCCCCCCAAAAAAACACCAGAGGTTGAATGAAAACTAGTAATGCTGAAGTGAATCCGACCCTCAATGAAGGAACCCAGACTTTCAGTCAAACATGATGTTTTTACTCTGAACTCTGAGTTCAAGCTGACGGAGGCTTTTTGGATTCCATGTGCACAATAATGGGCATTAATGGAGCCTCATTGGACACTGTCCTGTGGGCTGATGGTCAGCAAGGTCAGTGCATGCACACATGCACATGCACACACACACACACACACACACACACACACACACACACACACACGAACGCACACACTGTCACACTCTCCAGCTGCCTGAATCATGCACCAAACCTTTGACCCACAGCAATTTGGGGCTGTGTTTGCTCCAGTGATTACAGCCAACCCTTTTTTGAATGCCACCGTTTTTGTTTTTTTTTGTGCTAATGCGCTTTCACTTACATGCCCTGTTTTGCCTGGAATAATCTCAGCCAATACTTTACCCTCAGTGACATATTTGCTCTTCGCGTTTATTGTGCAGTCTCCGTTATTCATATGCACAGTCATCCCCAAAAGGGGTCATGTTATGTAGCGTTTATACATCAATTAAAACCTCCGCATTATTCTAGTGACATTGTATTTTTCAACATTCTGGACAGTTTAAATTCGCTGCGCCCTTTTCTGGTGTCTCACACTTTGACTTCCAATAATATGAAAATTACTTGTACAAGTACGTTTTGGTGTGTTTTCTTCTTACTCACTTCTAAGTAAAAGACTTCCTTGTCTCAGTTCTGTGAAGTAGAAGCACCTTAATGGGATGTGATGCGCATCACGCTGCGATGGTCAGTGACCTTTCCCTCTTTGTTTCTCTCTCTTTCTTCCCTTCTTGGCAATTATTTGAAGTAGAATGCGGTTAAGTTGTTAATTCACTGTTGTTATGCTTTGATAAGTATGTTGAAATTAGCCCGCAGGATGCTGTCAGAAGCAATGCTTCTTTTCCTCGCGGGGGAAGTTGTCACAAGGTAATTCTGCAGAGCCGTGGCCCTGCAGCTGATTTACATGCTCAGCAGGTTCGTGTTGCGAGCCAGACATAATGTTATTAAGAAGCCTATTTTTTTGTTAGCACACTATCAAAATATCAAGTGGGAGAAATGTCATTTATCTGATAGGGAGGTGGCCGTAAATTGGCTCTGCCAGTCAGATGGCGTTATAGCTCATTTATTGTTTGCACAAATCACATAATAACAAACTGTATGTGTGCGGCGATGCTGACGGCTAATCTGATGTGAATGATAGAGGTTGTTTTTTTTTTTAATAATTCTGATTGACATTCGAAAATGTATTTTATTGGGCAGTTTATCAGATAAAGTCCTCAAAAATTAATGATAAGTTATGGCTAAAAGCTTCCACAGCAGCACTCTAACATGTGCCTGTTTGAATACACAGTAAATGTCTATAATTATTCTATTGCTTTTACATTATTTTTATTCCCTGGTTGGAGAGAAAACATTTTTTTTCCTGCTTGAGAGATGCCATTGGTTTTGCATATGACGCTATTTTTTTCAGTTTAGTTTCACATTGAGCCCAATGTCACCTTTCCACTCTAAATTTAGTTTGCATGTTTCCCTCGTGTGTGTTTTTTCTCCGGTTTCCTCCCACAGTCCCTGAACCCCTCGTTTATGTGGGTGTGACTGTCTGTGCTTATGGAGGAGCCCAGTGATGGTCGACTGACCGTTCCAGGGTATAGTCTGCTTTGTAAACTTGGATTGGCTCCAGCATCCTACAACGTTATGTTGTGTAAAGCAATATGGATTATCACAGAGCCCGCGGGTCCATGGTGGGAGTAAATCTGCCTCGGAGGGCGGCCGTTTACACATGAAGAAGCAGCCTGCGTACTGCGTCTCGGCTCTGGAGGAACCTCTCTCTCTTTTTGGTCGTCCAAAACAAATATAGCTCATATAGAGGAGGACTGTTTGGACTGTGGGAGGGGAAACCTGAGCTCTCACGGAAAAGTCCACACGTGCACAGTGAGAACATGCAGACTCGGCACAAAAAAATGCCCACGTGGGTCCAAACCGTGGACCCTCTGACTGTGAGGCGAGAGCACCAAAAAAACCACACGACTGTGCGGCCCGACAGTGATCTAATGCAGAGAGACAGTTGCCTAATGCAGAAATGAGTTTACTGTACGCCCATGCATAAAATGACCACGACGCATCGTCTGATAATGAAGGTTTTTCTTTTGTCTCTTTAGCAGTACTATGAAACTTTCTTCTGCTTCGAAGACACTGAGGTCATACGCTGATTTTTTTGCCTACAAAGACTCGCCTCACTGCTCTCTACAAAGTACACCAAATCTGAAAAATCTAAAGTATTCCAGTAGATTTCCAAAAAGTAATTGGCCTTTACTTGCCTAAATGGTAATGTACTTACTTGGTCAGAACGCCAATTGAATCTGACTATGTCTCGATATTATCACACTTCCCACTTTCATAAAGGTTAATTAAGTGTAACTCAGTCAGAAGGGAGTAAAATCAGACAGAGTTAGAAAAAGTTAGACAAAAAAAGAGGATACAGCGAGAAGAAAGAGATGTACTGAGTAAAGTAAGCACCCGAGAGAATAATTTGCTCCGACCGTTTTGTTTCGAAAGGGCAAGAGTTGAGAGTTTTAGAGTGTTTCAGTAAGAGTTCTTGTCTGTTTTTCAGGGTCTTTTTTGTCAAAAGTTTCTGCTTAGTGAAGCTTGACGTCCAGGTGACCCTATCTCCCTCCTTACCCCTGTTCCTGTGTCCTCCTGTCCATCACTCGCTCGGTCTCTTCCCTTTTTTTCAAGCGCCATAATGTATTTTATCTCAAACGTGGAAACACCGAACGAGTGAAAGAGCAGCAAAGAAATGGGGACAATAGTTTACTGATTCCCTGGCGGCTGTCTTTTTTTTTTCTTGTTTGGAATAAAGAGTCGACAGCCTCTGTTCTCCTGAAAATTTAGGGCAAACACAACTGCAAGCATGAGACGAGAAAAAAGCAACAGACTGTGGCAATAATGAGAGGAATGCGAGAAATTAAACGTCTGAAGAAGAAGAAGAAGAAGACAACAGTGGAGAGCCACAGTCGCAAGCAGTCCACTGAGTATTGTTTGGATCTTAGTATTTCAAATAGAGGAGTACGATTGTGTGCAAGTCTGAGAGAGTGACTGAGTGCCCCTGTGAATAAGCTCCCATTGTCTCTAAATGCCTATTGTGGTCCTAACTTTCAGTAAATGTGCAGAAAACCCTCTTTGACCCAAAACTGTTTGGGTTTTTTGGGGTAAAGACGGAAGGAAAAAGCTCCATAGAAGGAAAAAGCACCAAACTAGCTTTTCTTACTGCTTTACAATGCCCTCTTAGTTCTCAGTCTGTGTATTACAATATGCAATATGAAGTGACTCCTCTTATCTCCATTTGTTGAGACCAGACAGCGCAGGTATACGACTGAACTCGTCTCTGTGAGAACAATCATGAATGGAGACGTCGATAACAGCGGTGTGTGAGAGCCGGACGGCCGTCCCCACAAATTACGTTTGCATGCAGGTCGTTTGCTTCGCTCGTTAGTCTTCGACAAGGAGTCGAGAGGGACGCGGTTGTTTACCGGCTCGCAACTTTTTTCATCGCGCGGGGAACTTTATTTTAACATGCAGCTCGGCTTGTTGTTGTTGTTGTCGGGGTCAACTTTCCTCTCCTGGAAATTGTGTTTATATGCAGCTAATTTCCAGCAGCAAATGTATTCTGAAGTAAAACAAGTGGCCAGACTTTTTGTTTTTACATATTATGGAGAATGTATCAAATAAGCAACATGATGCTTTGTGCAAAACGTATTATTAAACCCCTCCATTGCAATAATTACTCAATATATTCACTTGACAGTGTAGTTGTTCACAGTTACTCTATAAAACAATAGTTTTATTTCACACACAATTTGTTCTAGGAAATTTGAAGCCTTAGAAACAGTTTACCAAAATGCGTAATTGTACCCTTTACATTGTTTTCTAATCTACTCAATTATGCCACATCTGCACAACTTTGTTGTAGCACAATTTGTAAATGTTTTGTTTTAATCCTGTGCATAAACAGCACGAGCTTATTGACAAAAATTACCACCGTATCCTGTGTCGTTGAATTGTGTTACTGCAGCGCATCTAATCTGAGCTTATCCCAGTGACTTGTTTGCTTGAGTCTTGTGTTGATTACTGGAGTTGCTCATGCTAACAAAGTGTCACACGCGTAGTTATGAGACTCGTGGATGCGGAGGCGGCCGGGTTGGACTCAGTCATTATAACATGACAGCTGCTCGCTATGGCAACAGTTGAGGGTCCTTGATGTTAATTGCAGGCACATAATGGTTCTCCCTCACTTTTTTTGACCTCCCTTCACACACTCACTCCCTTTAATGGAGATGATTACAAGATTGCTATGAAGCACCTATATGATCACATTCTTTGTCAATTACAAAATTGGTTGAATTACCTGAAGGTAACCAGCTACACTGAACTGTGAGGCAGCAATGGGAATAGACCCACAGGTTATGAATTATGCTGCTTGTTGTGAGTTTTTTCATAGTTCGACTCATGATAGTGGTAAAGTTTCCTTTGAGCAGCTAAAGGAACAAAACAGGTAAAAATGTTTCGATTTCTTCTGATGACGCATGTATAAAAGAGCAGCAATTAGTGGATTCAGTTGAATGAAGCCAGGAAAATCTTACAAGGCGAAGAAGCAGATCAGACAATAATGAACCATTCACGAGTCAGTAGAACAATGTGGTATTTTGTAAATTTTTAAACGCTCCAAATAAAGAACGACAAAAAGGCTTGAAGTCGTGATTGTGTCTGGTAGTTGTCTGTTTCTGTTTGCTTTTAGAATTTGCTTAGAATTTTAGCGTGTGTGTGTGTGTGTGTGTGTGTGTGCGTGCGTGCGTGCGTGCGTGCGTGCGTGCGTGCGTGCGGGTGTGTGTGTGTGTGTGTGTCTGTTTGTGTGTGTGTGTGAGAGGCCGTTTGTGTTTAACCCCCCCCTGTTAAAATGTGGGTGTAGTTCTTCCACAATTGCCTGTTTATTTCACTGAAGAGTCGCTCTCCGTCTTGTTTGTGTAGCTTGTTTAATTACTTTTCCTTCCCACCAGTGTTTTGTAGGTGCGTATAGCAATGGTGGCATAGTACACTGTTCTTTTCAGTGCGGGTAATTTATTAAGCAGCCTTTACCTTCGGTGCAAGCGCTTATCTGTTTGGATGGCTTTGTTACAGAGAAAGGACACCACAATGAGCCTGGAGCCTCACTCATCTGTTTTTCTCCTCATTATTGTCCCGCTTCCTTTGTTCCTTCTCACTTTTTCCAGGGTAAGATTTCTCTCTCTCTCTCTCTCTCTCTCTCTCTCTCTCTCTCTCTCTCCCCAGCTTCTTTCCTCTGCAATGTTTCTCATTTTCTGACTCCTACGTTCTTTTTTTTCCTGATCGCTCACTCACATTATTTCTCTCCACGTGTTCGTGCAGGCACACTCTTCTTTTTTTTATGATTTTTAACACCAACAAACAAGAATGACATGACGATGGTTATGCAAGGATGATGAAGGGAGTCAATAAACGTGCCCCATTGATAGACTCGCTGCATGGGTACAATTACATCCTGTGGGAGTCTTCTGTTTGCCGTTTTCATATCTTCATATTTTATTAACGAGGTTTGGTTATTACTCCCTCATTCTGTCTCTAATTTTTCTCTTGTGGCTTCTCTCTGTTTTTCCATCAGCGTTATTGTCAAAAAGAAAATATTAGCCTCCATTTCTCAGCCAGTTTGTTTTTTTTCTCACTTCTCATTTCCAAGCTGACGTGCAGCTTTATAGATTTGACTCCTCTCTTAAACAGCGCCGGGATTATTGACAGTAAATGATTGATATGTGCTGTTAGGAAGATTACAGATTTGTTTGTCGTTTGGAGAGGGAATTAAATAGGAACGCGTCCTTTTTGTCAGCTGTTTGAGGAAGGTTTCAAAATTGCAATAATTGTGTTCAAAGGTTTTAAAGCACGTTTTGCTCCGTCTCTGCAGCCACTTGTCAAAACAACAAAGTTATTCAACTGTCTGCTAATCTGGATTCACATCAAGTTGACAGGCTGTCAGTGCCGTCTGGTGTCAGGAGCTAGAAAAAAAACGGATGTTTTTGCAGGTCGAGACAATTTTAAAGATTTCCCTTTTTGTGAGTAATTACAGTGACAATAGTCTTATCATCTTTATTAACTACAGCACCTCATAGTATGTTTACAGAGCAGTTTGGCAGAATAATCGTACTCGATAATAAATACCAATTTGAGGAAGAAAACATTGATGGTAGTAAACAGCTGTGAGTAATTTCTACAGCAAACCTGAAAAACTGTGATTTAAATCTCTTTAATAATCCTGCACTTCTGTGTTATAACTTCTCTGCAGCCAAAAGTAACATGTAAAGTTTAAAGTCTTTGTCTGCACAGACGGCGCCAAGTTCAGGTGAACTGGGAAGTAAGTTGCTTATTTTTCCTGTTGAGGATGATATTGTTGCATGTTCGTTTAAACACACATCTCTGGAGCTGAAATTAATGCAAAATTATCTAAAATGGATTTAGATTCTGAAGTATTTGTTATGTTGCTTTGATGCCAAACCATTGGTACAACAGGTGTGATAACTGCAAGCTTGGTGTTGAGACTCACAATCAATTTTGAAGCACAAAGTTTCCCTCACAGCAAATCATCATGTCTGCCTGGTTGTTCTTCTGCAGCGGCTCCTCACATTTGTTTTCCTGCTGGAGCCCCCTGAATGATTTCGACCACCTCAGAGCAAACGAGGCCTCTGGACCCTCCGTGTCTCTTCCAGCGTGCCACCCCAGAGGGTCCAAGAGCCCCCGTTTTGGAACCACTGGTCTAAGTTTACCATGTGACTGTGAAAACCGAGGAGTGTTTTATTTGGCATTCAACTAGAGATGGAGATGAAGTGAAACGGGACTTCGGCAGGAAACGGAGCCTCGCAACCCCGCAGATTGACGTGTTTATCTGTACTTCCACACCTGCTTATTTACATCTGATGGCATTTCACTTTCCTTTCGTCTTGAAAGTACTATAAATAAAATTAAAAAAAGCGCTTTTCTTAATTCAGCTCACGGGGGCGAATCACAGGACTGTTCACACAACTTATTTCAAGAAACCTTTACGTGACGACATCAAACGTCTCTCTTCATTCTTGTCTTTTCTCTTTTCACTCCTCAATCTGTTTGATGTGATGCATTCCTGGTCGAGTTATTGTTGAGTCTCTTTTTACTTTTTGTTTGATATGTTTTTGATCTCCCCAGTGGGGCTCATTCTGCTGTTGCACTTTAGTTGTAACAGCTGGATAAGAACACAATATAAATACAAAGTGTGAATCGAGGAGCGGCCCTAAAAAGCAGAAATGGAAATAGATTTCATGTGTGTGTGTGTTAATGTGCGTGTTCGCATACGTTTGTGTGTGTGTTTGTGTATGAGTGAGTGTCCCTGTGGAGACAGATAAGGTGACAGGCAGCTGCGAGGTCATTCCAGCCGTATCTTGCAGACAGCCTTGGTTGCCCTGTGGGTGGTTTAACCAGACATCTGCTGCACTGACATCAGATCCTGCGGGGCATCTTGTCTGCCACCACTTCCCTCGGCTGACCCTCGATCAGCAAGTCGGGATTTACATAATGTACGATGGAGTTGGAGGTGTAGCTTCGGTGCCAGGGGCTGATATCAGATCAGGTCTTAAAGGTTTGGAGATAATATTGTCTCCCTCACCGGGGGCTCGTCCTTTTAAACTCTGATTGGAGATTGGGGCTCGGGGAGTTTATGCGAGCTACAGCGAGTCGCACAGGTTCCTGGTTTAGCAAGAGGATTAAAGGAGAGCGTCTCCTCCCAGACTCAAATACTCCACCTGGCATTTCTCACATTCTGTTCGATTTTTTTCTAGATGTTGAATAAACTTTAAGATTTACATTCAACGTGAAAAAAATCCCCACTTTCTCCATCATTTGTTGTTAATGATTGAAAAGCAACTTCTGGCTCTGCTGTATATTCAACCTCTCCCACACAGTTGTTATGACCTCCTGTAACTGAAGCGCTGTTGCTGTCTCTCATGTTGCCAAGCTGCTCCGACTCGCTGCGAGATTGATTCTAACGTGCACTGTGTTATCAAGCACAGAGTGTGGACCTTCTTTCCAATAAGCACAAAACAAAACATAACACTTTAATCTCAAGCAAGCTGAAGTCCTCTCTCATTCATAGATGGAAAACTCTTCCACAAGGTCGCCCAGCGTGTCTTTTATTATGTGGTGTTTTAGACGTGGATGCTGCGACTGCAGAGGTAACTGTCCGTGTCACAAACGCTGCACTTGTCGTGTTATTGAATTTGAGGTTTTGTTAAACACTGACTGGGAGTCTGGATGTAGATCAGGGCCATGAAGTCTCAGGTGGGCTTTCCTCAGGATGCCCTCTGTGAGGCAGTTTCAGGTGTCGTTTGGGTCTTTGTCCCAAATGAGGAGGAGAAAAGGTTTATGTCAATTGTTTACTCTGATGTTAGTTTATGTGTGGCCACTTACCGGTTCATAGAGGGGATAAAAGTGTGTGTTCACTGTTGCCTGGTTGTAAAAACGGCCAGTCAGATTCTTGTGAATGAGTTTCTGTCACTACTCAGCTGTTGACATCACATTTTCTGCTGTCTTGGAACCGTGTCTGTCAAGGGACAAAAACTGTCTGGTGGCCACATGGAAACGCTGGAAAAAAAACAAATAGAGTCGACTTGAATACGCGAGGAGGAGCCAGATGAGTTGTTTTAGTCATCTGACATGAATGGCTTCCTGTTATTGATGTAGAAGACGCGTCCAACCAGGACGAGGCACCAGTGCTGGCCCAGGACCTGCTGGAGACATTCTGTCTCTGGTTCGGTGTGGGAGTAGCTCGGCACCCGGCCAAGGCAACTGGAAGAAGCTGCAGGAAACAAGGATGTCCAGCATTTAAGTTGAACTGCTTGCAGTATTTTTACTGCCACCATATTGTGTTTTTCCAATCTTAAACACAGAAGCTGCTCCTTACTGTGTGAAGGCTGAGAGGATTTAATTCAAAGCCTCGCTGAGTGTTGAATGACAACATAAAAATCAAGTCCAATGACACTAAAATATATGAAATGGAGCAAAAATCACAGCAAGAGCAATCCTCATTTATTTTTAATGTCCGTGCTCTCTGGGTGTTCTCCACTTATTGTTCACCGCGCTGGTGTGAAGCGCTCGTTGGTCACAAACAAAAAACACGACGGACTGAAGCTCTTCGAAATCAAGCTGAGTTCACAACTTCATACTTCAGAATGAAGAATACCCACAGCAACACATTTCTACCCACCTGAACAACACAGCTTCTGTAATATAAACAAACAAGACAATTTGTAGGCACAGTATGAGCAAGAACTGATTGTGTGTGAACGCTGTTTGATGTGAAATATCCACAGTTTCAGGTGAACGCTGTTGCAGAACCCTGGTCCTCAATGTCTTCTCTGGGCCACAGTTAATGAGTCAACATATTCACATTTCTCTGGATGTTTTGAAGCACGCGGCCTGTCATCCAGTGTTGCTGATGGTGTCCTGTGAATGTTTTCACTTTTTAGCTTCATGAACAGAAATAGCACGAATTGACACATTGATAAAGAAAACCTCAAAAGAAGGTGAAGAACTGTTAAGTGAGTCCCACATCAGATCAGACTGACACCTCTCCCACCGCCTCACCTGCTGTTTTCACTCTTCTTCCATGTGTTTTGAAACTAATTATGTAATTTATATGATCAAATTTGAGACAAAGTTCTCCGATATATTTTTAGACCAGTTTCGCTGCGTGGAGTTTGGATTCAGTCCCGGAGGAATTCTCCCCCTCTCTCAAAACCAGGAGGCGTTTTGCGTGTTCTGCCTTCCTGCAGTGCCAAAGGAGCACAATTTTACCATTAGGCATCAATAAGAAGTGAAGCAGCTCAATTCTGTGTTTCTCTTTTGGTTCGGGCTCCTTTAACAACCAGTTCTCTCGAGAAAATCTGAATTTATGTGAAAATTCAGTTGATAGAGAAGAAAAGCTTTTGAACCAGGCTGCGATTGCTGACATTAAGCCCTGGATCGTGACGTTTTCGGAGGTTTTATCAGGCAGAAAGAAGAAGAGCAAAGTGATTATTGAACGTCAGAGTTTCAGGTTTGGTGGACAAGTTCGCTTTTTCCTTTTCATCGTAAAAATGGAAATTTTCCAACTGCAGCCTGATTGCTTTTTTCTAGCATTCACGTAACAAATTGTGTCCGATTGATTTGTACTTAGTTGCGGGATGTAAGTGACAAACAAAAACAGTTGAATCACTGCACTTCGATAGCATTTAATAGCAGAAGAGTGAGTCACAGTTTTTAATTTGTGCACTGCAGGCTGAAAAAGGGGAATGAAGACGCACGTTTTCATAGAGAACATTCAAATGGACGTAGTTTACAAATGAACAGAAATTCGCCAGCGGTTGCATAAAAGAAGAAAGATGGTTGCATTCAAGAAAACATGGACATGTAACAAAAGGATGTGTGAAATGTTTTACTGCGTGGTGCAAAGAATCTACTTTCATTTATGAGAAATCCTGTAAAAAAAAAAAAAAAAAACAAGGTTTTTGAATTAGCTAAATGGAATCGAGACAAACTGGATGAATTATGGTATGCACTTGGATGTGTGTGTGCGTGTTTGTGTGTGTGTGGGTGTGTGTTCTCGATGCGCGTCGGATCCTGACACTTCTGCTCTCTCGGTAATATGATGAGCAAAGAGTCTGAAGCGAAGATCACAGCAGCCTTCAGGCCAAATGTTAGGGAGTTAAGCAACACGGGGGGAAGAAAGAGGCGATCGGCAGCCAGGGTGTGATTCTGTGCCGGCATCTGTGTCAGTCAGTAAATACGCCCAGAAACAGTCTTGCAGAAAGACAGATTACACGTACAGAGGATATCTACGAGACACCTCATGATGAAGAAGAAAATTGAGTTTGGGCAACGAACATGGCAGGAAATGGTGAACGGACTGGTTGCCAAAAGAGGCTTTCTCCAAAATGAAATTTATTGTCCTTGGTGGCTCAGCAGCCAGCCATGACCCTGTCACACCTCTGCAACACTATTTTGTTACCCACTTTCCTCCAGTTCCCCTTTCACTCCGTCTCGGCTTTTTTTTTCCATGCTGCTACCGAGTCCTCGGGGTGGAGAATAAAGAGTAAGAGAGATCCATCAGAGCTTGCTAAAAAGCCTTGCTGGCTCATAAATAAAGGAGGTGGTTGAATTAGGAAGTTAAATCACCTTGGGTTGTTAATGTCACTGCCTACAGACAGACATGAAATACTCTGAGTGTTTGGCTGCTCTGCTCCCTCCCTCAGGCTCCGCCACCACCTCACCATATGATGAGGTGTCATAGCGTGATATGTGTGTCTGTGTAGTGTTCGTCTATGTGTGTGTGTGTGTGTGTGTGTGTGTGTGTGTGTGTGTGTGTGTGTGTGTGTGTGTGTGTGTGTGTGTGTG
>JAUESF010000047.1:7467026-7482335 GCA_032274765.1 Malacoctenus tetranemus
AAGATGCCTGAGTTTGTCAGTTCATTCCTTTGTTCTTTCTCCGTACAAACATTACGAGTTCATGTTTCAGTCATTTTTTTTCCCCCCCACAAGTTTGAAAGTGTAATGAGATGCTGCTGTAACTGCAGTTCAGTTCGACAGTGTTTGAATAAATGTATGTGCCTTTGTCCCATGCTGTCTCCTCGGCATCTCCATTTCAGCATTAGCAGTCAACACGCACACACAACAGAGGGCGTCATCCATACAGAGGAGTTGCAGCCCACTGGCACGTTCCTGTGAAAATGCAGCTGTCCTTCTAAAACACCTCTCAACGGCGTGACTCATGCATAATGGGACGAAGGTGAGCAATCATCTTTTGGAGAGTTTAGTAAATACGCTCTGACACGTGTCACCCAAAAGGCACCGACTTTTGACCATCCCCATCATCATCCTTCAAAGTGAGTTTGCCTCACCAGACATGCCTTTGTCTTCATTTAATGCACCGTATTAAATCCATTGAACTGATAATGCCCTTTCTGTAGTCTATTTGATTAATGCAGCTCGAAGGAAATCAATTTTCCACCATCTTTCTCCCCTGTTTCATCCCCTCCTCCTCCCATCCTCCTCTATCAGCCTATCTGTGGGGTTGTCATGGTGGTGGCTCCGATATAATGATTTTAGACTGGTTTAAAGCTGCACTGCATGAGTGATGGCATGGATTACTGTATGGACTGAACTCACTGAGATGAAAACTTGATTTTCCTGGAAAGTGACAACCAAGACCTCATTTTCAATGATGCCCAAAGATTCTCCCAAAAGTAAATATATTTGTGTCGTACACTGATGTTCATAACACGTTCCTTTCTCTGCTTTCTTTTGTCAGTATTGCTGGAAACAAGAGTCTGTGTGCAAAAAAGACGACTTTTTCCTTTAAACTAACAACCGTGATAACATAGATGTCACTGTAGTTAATAAGTCATTCATCTTCATTGATTATTTTTCCTTATGTGTGTGTTGGTGTTGGGGTGGGGGGATGCTGGAGCCGATTCTATTGTTCTTACCTCTTTTCTTTACCATGAAAATAGAGAATTTCAAGGTTTTGTTCAGTTGCAAACCAGTCGTATGAATTAAGAAGATGAATTAAAAGATTGAGGAAGCTTGAAAAAAATACCAGTTAAGAAGCCGATCACATGGGTTGCTGTGAACAGCTGTGAGGTAAAAACATGATTGGATGATTGTTTCCGGGCAGAGTTTACTCACAGGTCAGCTTTGACTGCTCACACTAAAGATGTTGGCCGCTTTTGAAACACAATAGGTTTGAAGACTTGGTGGTTGCCCACATGTTCCAAATCACTGGCTTTCATGCACATGGTTGAATACACAAAATATCAACTTTTTTTCCTGCTTTATGGATCGCTGGCGAAACAGAGGCTTGTGGAATCACGCTATAGAAAAGCAATAAGATGGATGGGAGCAGCTGGTAATCTCTCCTTGGGGAGTGACTGGTGGCATCCAGGCTTTATCAGTTCGATGTGTCGACTGCAACATCGCACGGTCCCCCAGGCTAACACTGACAGGTAGCACATTGTTTGCTTGAGCAACTCCGCTTCGCTTTAATATTTATTACTCGACAGTACAGTCACCAGATAGGCCGAAAAAAAAGCGTTTTAAAGTCCGACCCAAGCTGCAAAACTCCTCGGCCCCTGAGGCGTGAAAGACAATTGGATTATACCGTGGGCCAGTCGGTGGTGTAGGCAGGCCAGCTGGTCCATATTACCTTTGGGTTTAACCCCTTTCCAATGCATCATTAAGATTGACTGTGTGTCCTGGCCTCTAAATTGAGGTTATTGGTCTTAATCCACTGCGCCGATAAACTCGCTAATAGCCTACACTGTGTGGACATGAAGCATGTCTCGCCCTATGCCTCAAAAGACCTCATTTATATTTATGACAACCTCGACTCTCCATTCCTGATTAATCCACTTAATATTAGGACGCAGATCTGTAAATCTCCTTCCCCCTCTGTGGCGAGCAGGAAGAGAGCCGGCGATGTGACAGGAATGTCAACTCCCCGATTTGCCAAAATAAACAACACACTTGCACTCAAACAGCCCTCGACTGCAATCCCAAATCTTTGCACTTGTCTCGGAACCAAAAAACTCAGAGACACAGCAGATGGCTGCCAGACACCAACATTTGTACATTTTCATACCCACACAGCCCCCCTCCCCCCTCCCCCAAGAAGATTGGTTTAAGTCATGAGCGTGCTATTGAAGTGCTGACGATTATGATCCCCTCTTTCACTTGGGAGGACAGAGAAAGGGAGCCTGAGAGACAGACACACACTGAGTCACAGATTAGCCAGTCAGCAGAGAATAAGTGCTGCTTAATTCCCTCTGAGGAGTTCAAATTTTTCCGTGCGATGTAAGCTGCTCTGCACACACTGACTTGTGGAGGATTTCACTGGAGGAGAAGCATGGGAGCTTCAGCATGTCAGCGAAGGGTACAGGTGTCACAGACTTTCACTTCCCCAGAAAGTTGCTGTCATCTGGGATTATGTAACTGCCTGTTTGTCTCTGAGTGAGCGTGATTGGTCTCAACCTCACCCCTACTGTCTTTGTGCCCCACCCACATCTCCTAATGATGACAAGACAGTGTCCTTGAGGACCCATGAGAGTCCCTCCCCCCACCTTTACTCTTCCTTTTCTCCGCTCGAAACAAGCAGATGGTCACAGATGGGACCTGGAGCCCCAATGAACTCGTTTGCATCTGTTTTGGGTCACTCGCTGCACAACTCCTGTGCATGCATACCTACATCACACACGCACATGCACGTATGCGTGTGCACGCACACACACACACACAAACACACACACACACACAAACACACACACACACACACAAGGAATATACACTGTTGTGAAAAAGAGAAAGAAAACCAACATCGCAAATCAGCTTTCTCCTACAAACAGAACAACAGACCTTTGAGTTGGTTTGAATTATCTGTTGTAAATCAACTACAAACAATGATTTGCACTAATGTTTCAATAGAATTGACCACAATCACTCTGCAGCCCAACATGCACCATCCAATATAACAGCTGTGGGATTTTTTTTTTATCTCAAAAAAACTGTCGACAGCCTGTGCTGGCTGCATTTATCACTGTCGCTCTTACAAAAAACCAAAACAGTTTTGTCTGATTCAGCTGAAACGCAGCAATTTAACAACCTTCCAACCTTTCCTGCTCATCTCAAGGCTCCAGTGTGTGGACCAGGTAAAAGGAGGAGCAGCCGCCGCGGCCAGGACTGCTCACATCCACAGCACAGCGGGCGCCATCCATTTCCAAGCGACAGATCATTACAGCTCTGATGGTGGACAGATGGTGATAAATTGGCACCGATACTGGTGCTGGACAATTTTGGAGGCAGTCAGTTGCACAAACTGCTTTATCACATTTCCCCACAATGTAGCCATCCTGAGAGCGCCCAATAATGTCAGAAACCCCTCCACACCTCCTCCTGCTCCACCGGCTCACCACAGAGGGAAATGCTGCAGGGATTCTCCTTGAGCTCGCTGCTTCATGCACAAACAGATGTTTGTTCTGATGGAGACAGTCACAACTCACTAAAGACGCTGACTAATATCCACCATATGGCAACCTAATAATGTCTAACAAACTGCGTGCCACAATTAGTAAAGCAAACACACAACAAACCTGACTTCTGAATGTCCCACTGAGTAACACAGACAAACACAAGCTCCAGGGGTATGATAAATTCACCAGCTAACGAGAAGTGAAATACTTCCAGAGGCTCTTTTTTCCTACTAACCAATGCTGCCATCTAGTGGTGTGAATCTGTTTATACCTGAATGAGCGTCAAGCGACCAGATACATTAAAGACGCTTCTTCCACACACTTGAGCTGCCATCTTTGCCATGTCGCTCTTTGAATTTGCTCATTCAGCACCTTTAAACTTGCACTCCTTTGACTCCTAAAATACATTTTTAGTTGTTTTTCATTTAGTATGATTTACTATAAACATAGAAATTAAAGTGAAAGATAAAAATATATAAGTGATTCAAAAAGCGGATTTTTTTTTAAAGTAGTGTAAAACTGTTAACAAAATGTGTGGAACAGAAACTACACTTATCTAATTGTTAATGAACAAACTCCAAATTCACTCTGAGTTCCTCCATTTTCCTCTCCTCACACTGTATAGAGGAAAAACACTGACTAGTTTCAGGTGTTTTTCTTTAGAGATAATCTTGGTGGACTCAGCAGCTGAGTGCCACGAACTACCCACACTGTACTCACACCGTGCTTACGCTTACAATCTTAGGATTATAACTCACCAAACAAGTAATCAGAGTCTGCATCATCGAGCTGAGCAACACACCACACTGCAATGCTGCATTCAAAAACACATGAGTCATCTTTGCATATTTTGGTTATGGAAAAAAAAGAGCTTTTAACCAACAGCTGAGCTAAATTCAAGATGGTGTCATACAAATTCAGTTTGCTCCAGCACCAATTACAACGCATAGAGTAAATTGTGATACTCGTAGGATATTTTCAGGAGCCTCAAAAGCTAAATGTGACAGTTCAGAAGCATCTGCAATGTAACTGAAGATGTTATTTCCATCAGTTTCTGTCAACTGTTCTCACTCATGACAGTGTGTTGTCAATAAGAGAAAGGCAACACTTGGGTTTTTAAACTGCTCCTGCACATTCCAGAATATGTAGCATAGTAAACACTGTTATTATATAAGATCATTACTGCATAGTGAAAAGATGCAGACAGGGAACTCTTGCCTGTACTTAACTGTGTATATCTGCAGAGACATTGAAACTGAATCCACCTGCTCATTGATTTGCTTCCAGTTGGAAATGAAATGTGAATATGTGAGACAAAAGGAACAATCCTTCGAACACCTCAGTATTCTACCTTTAGTGTGCTTTGAACTGACCCTGAACACACAAAATACAAATACGTTAGGGGAAAAGTTCATGTGCATCAATTAGTTTTTTACAAATGTTCTTTGATTTGAATGTGAAACGCTGCAGATCTAGCCCAGTCTGTGTTCAGATCAGAAGAAAGCTTTCAGTATGAAGATCTTTGTTCAGCGTTTCAGACCAAAATATCTTTTCACGCCAGTGAAAAAGTTTTTAAAAACCATTCACACAAAACAGGGGTTAAAGGTTTTTTCCAAGGTGGCCAGCAGATGTCACCATTGAAAACTATCAACTACATTTTGCAGGAGGGGGTGATTTTTGTTTCCCAGGGGCCTCATGAATGCATGTTCAACCCACAAAACAGAATAAAGCCAATTGGTGACTCCGTTTTTCACAAATGTGTTTGGTCCCTGAGTTGTCACTGTGATGGACTGACAACCTGTTTAAGGTGTCCACTGCCTTCACCCAATAGACTGAGGATTGGTCCCAGCAGCCCCCTGCAACCCTTAGATGGAAACACAGATGACAGTGGCACTGTGGGGGTTCTTATGAGTTAGTTTCATCCAACAAACAGTTTGGAAGATTCAAATAGAAAACAGGGTTTTTATTTTGGTAAAAGGGAGATGCAAGGTAGTTCTTGGTACTGATATGGCGGAACTTTTTTAAGGATGGCAGGAAATTAAATATTTGGCTGAATGTGCAGTAAATGTGAGCAGCGGTGTGGTGGTCAGGGCTGGTGATACACAGCATGCAGGTCCCAGGCTTGAACCTAAGTTGGGCCTTTCTGTGTGGTGTTCCCATGTTCTCCATGTCTCATCTTTGACATACTGCTTTTGAGGGGGGAGAGAGTTGTGGGGATGGTTGGAGTCAACTCCAGCAAACAAAAAAAGTGATATAGATGTGGGATGCTTTTTTAAAAAACCTTATTCGTTCGCCTCAACTCTTTCAATCACGTGATTTTAAAGACAAACTCCATAACCCATAGAAACGGATTCCCACCCAATATGGACGATACTTCCTGACCGCGTCCAATGGAGGTTTACAATTTCATGACTGACAAGGCAAAGGGGAGACGCGATTGGTTTCTATGTGGTTTCCAGGAAGTGAACGCCACCGTCCTAACCACCTCCTACATGTGAGCCCCCGTCGATAGCACCACGCGCAGCGTGTGGAGGAGAGAGAAACCGGTCGGGAGAGCAACGTCATTCCTCGGACCACCGACTCGACGTAGCGCAGCTGACCGAGAGCGGAGCGGAGCGGCGTTGTCCGAGGCAGGTAATGTGCCGGCTCCGGTTGTATCGAACAGGCTGAGCCGCGTGTGAATCAAGCAGATGATTTCTCGGGGAACACGAGGAAAGTAGGTCGTATTAGATAAGAACAGGGTGGACGCTAGGGCCTGGTAGACTACAGGCCCGGCCTACTCCTCGCCCTGGACTGACTCGAGCAGCCCGTCTAGACTCCTTCTCTCGCGGTCAGTCCAGCTGCCAGTACTAGTCGGGTGTTTCACCGGACACCGCGCCGCTAGTTAGGACAGGTACCTAGTCTGGATTTATGAGACCAAACCGTGTCAGCCCGGTAGAACTGTGAATGTGTGTCAATTTGTTGAGTTGCCGGTTCACCGCATATGTTAAACTCCCCTTTTCTCGCGTATTTCCAGGTGCTGAAGCGATTACAGCAGAAAGATGGCGGACGACCCCAGCGCGGCGGACAGGAACGTGGAGATATGGAAAATCAAGAAGCTGATCAAAAGTTTGGAAGCTGCCCGCGGGTAAGTGAGGCCAAAGGAGCCGGTGCTCATGTTGGGTCCAGACGGACCGGTAGAGGCTGATGGTGTGAATGTGGACCCGCCGCAGCAGCTGGAGATCAGTTGAGTGGGGCCGAATTTGGGAGTGGTTAGCTTAGCATAGCTAACTTAGCTTAGTCTGGCAGCTGCTATTATCTGACTAGCTACATGCTAAGAGCTAGCTGCTGTTCCCTTTTAGCCGGGAAGTTGAGAATACTCGATTCTCACAGTAAAGTGTTGTTTGTGTTGCCTGCGTCTGGTCTTAATGGCTGACAGCTTCGGGGCTTTTGTGTCCGTTCTCATTAAGAGTTAATCACTAGTGGCGGGGATGCTGGCTGCTGCTAACGGTACTCGCTATCAGACGTCATCTTTGGAGAGAGGCCGCCATGGGTGTCTTTAACTAAAAAACACGTTGCTGAGAAAGGGGGGCCGGCTAGCCTCCAGTCCGGCTTTCACGTGTTCCGGCCACATACGTGTTGACGTGCGGTGATGGTTCCCCGCCGTTTTGCGTCAATTTTTCATTGCGGGGGTTCAATATACCCCAATTGACCGCGAAGTTAGTCACCTTATGGTAACCCGATTGCTAAATGCTCAAGTTGGAACGATCCTCAACGATATGTTTGCCGGCGGGGTCATTGTAGGACTGTTGAATTGTTAGACACGCAATGTGGAGTGTCGGTGGTGCTGCTCAGTCGTTCGCCCTGCGACAGCTTTTGCGTCTAGTGTTGCGCAGAATGTGCTGCCCTGTGCCCCGCCGCCTGCCATGGCACACTCGGTTGACTATTTGCCCTACATTCATCCAGCGGCTGCTACCTGCCTGTGTGTGTGTGAGCGCGCGCGTGCACAGTGACAGGCCGTGCTGGTATGCTTTGTCTTTGGACAGGTCGTGAATGGAGAGACAACAGTGTAGAGGAGCCACTCAGTCCTTGGTTTCAAGGGCAGAGATTGTATTCTGTGACTGAAAGCTCACTCTGTTTGGCCCCCAGCGTGTTAGACCTTGTTGGATTTTGATTGGAAAGACTACAAGTTGTGTTCAGCTACAATAACAAACAGAGCTGTTTTGGAACCACTGCAGCTAGCTTGGTCATCAAGCCTGAGAGGCAGTCATCAAAAATGGCTTTAACAGAGCATGTCAGTGGTTTTTTGGAATTGGCCTGTAGTATTGTTTTAGTTGGCTGTTATGACACTGGGCTCCCTAGTATTTTCCCTGTATGCAAATCTCACTGTGAGCAACAACACAACAAATCCTCCCTCTCTTTTCCTGCAGTAATGGCACCAGTATGATCTCACTGATCATCCCTCCAAAGGACCAGATATCCAGAGTGGCCAAGATGTTGGCTGATGAGTTTGGCACCGCTTCGAACATTAAAAGTCGAGTCAACAGGCTCTCTGTGCTCGGGGCCATCACCTCTGTACAGCAAAGACTAAAACTCTACAACAAGGGTATGTGTTTCAAATATGTTTCTGGTAGATTCTGGCAGCTGGAACAGTGTCTCTTTTTATTAGACTGTAACATGTTGATTTTTTTTTTATATGACTCTTGTAATCTACTGCAAAAAAATGGCAACTACTGGGAGGGAGACAGCTTTGCTAGAGAGTTTTGGAACCTTTTCTGAACACTTCCCTGTGTTTTTTCTGAATACTGTGCTGCATGGTGTCTCCAGCTTCTACCTCACCAACTGTATGTTGTGTGCTTCTCTAAAGAACCCTAATGTGTGTCTAATCCTATGGCACCATGATGTTCTCTCTTACCAGTGCCACCCAATGGTTTGGTTGTGTATTGTGGCACAATTGTCACAGAGGAAGGCAAGGAAAAGAAAGTCAATATCGACTTTGAGCCTTTTAAGCCAATCAACACCTCCCTGTACCTCTGTGACAACAAGTTCCACACTGAGGTGAGAAGCCCTTGCTTTGGTTTCTGGGGGTACATACCATGTTGGTATTACGGGGAAAATACTTAGTGTGATGTTTACTCTTTGTGTCTGCATTACAAATTCTCATCATTCATTCTTCCCTCCCTAACCCACCACCACAGGCATTAACGGCCCTCCTGTCTGATGACAGTAAGTTTGGCTTCATCGTGATCGACGGTAGTGGCGCGCTGTTTGGCACGCTGCAGGGCAACACCAGGGAGGTGCTGCACAAGTTCACTGTGGACCTACCCAAGAAGCACGGTACTGACCAACAATGCTCACTTATACATACTTTCAAGCAATGCCACTTTTTAATAATCACGTTTGAGGTTCATAACCAAACAACTAACAGTGGTCTTTTGTCTGGATTTCCCCACCAGGTAGAGGAGGACAGTCTGCTCTGCGTTTTGCTCGTCTGAGAATGGAAAAGAGACACAACTACGTGAGAAAAGTTGCCGAGACGGCTGTCCAGCTGTTTGTGTCCAACGACAAAGTTAATGTGGCAGGGATGGTGCTGGCTGGTTCTGCTGACTTCAAGACTGAACTGAGCCAGTCTGACATGTTCGACCCAGTAAGTCTCGCTCTGTCCTGATGAAATTAATAATTTTAGCGTTTGTTTTGATCGATTTATCACTCGCACAGTCAGCAGTGTCATCAATTGTTGATCATTGACCACTTTGATCTGCTGGACCGACAAATTCCCATTTAGAATATAAATACATAAAATGATTTCTTCAAGAATCTTTGTCGATGCACAAGAGACTATTAGTCTATTTTTCCCCTTAAAGAGAAAGCACACGCACTCTGTTCTCAGTGAGTGCAATCAAGCAAACTGTTGAATGCTCTCCATGGAATTTGGTTTGTTAAAGGGGTTTTCAAGCAAGGTTCTGTTACATACAGCCATACTGTAATGGCCGGTCCGTCCTTCAAGCCACGTGTACTAATGCGAAGTTGTGTTTGTGTTGTACAGAGGTTACAGGCCAAGGTTTTGAAGCTGGTAGACATCTCCTATGGAGGAGAGAACGGTTTCAACCAAGCTATCGAGCTCTCGGCAGAAGTCCTCTCAAATGTTAAGTTCATCCAGGAGAAGAAACTCATAGGTGAGTTGTCCTAAAATCTGTGGAAGAAAGGGTTTCCTTTCAGTATAGATTTTTAGCTGAATCTTTCATCTTTTTTCAACAGGACGGTACTTTGATGAGATCAGTCAGGACACAGGGAAGTACTGTTTTGGTGTGGAGGACACACTCAAAGCCTTGGAAATGGGTGCCGTGGAGATCCTCATAGTCTACGAGAACTTAGACACCATGCGTTACATTCTACGTGTGCATGGGGCTGAAAGCAACGGAGCGGAGAACGGTAAACCAACCACACGTTTGCTGTAGCTGTGACTCTAAGCTGATGTTTTTGGAGGGGGAAAAAAGTTAATGTTTGATTCGCCTTTCATTTTTAGACGAAAAAACTTTGTACCTAACGCCGGAGCAGGAGAAAGACAAGTCTCACTTCACAGACAAAGAGGTGAGAGCTGCAAACAACATTGTTGCAAACAGATCCATTTCTGGTGCACTCAGATCCAATATCTGTGTATGTTCTTTTGGTTTACTTGAACAAGATTGTCGTGTTTCATTTCAGACGGGACAGGAGCATGAGCTAATCGAGAGCATGCCGCTGCTGGAGTGGTTCGCTAACAACTACAAGAAATTTGGAGCCACGCTGGAAATAGTAACGGACAAAAGCCAGGAAGGGTCCCAGTTTGTCAAGGGCTTTGGAGGCATCGGAGGTGGGCACTCTGACTGCAGATAGTAGACCTGCTTCTTGTTAGAAAGAAGCTGCCTGTTCAAGTCTCCCATGTAGGGGCAAAGTTTGTTCTTTTCTATTTTCATTTGCAGTCACAAGGTTCCTCACACTTCTTAGAGGCACACAGAGTGAGAAGAAACTTAAAGGCCCCTTATGTCTGTAAAATACATGTGTACAATGCCTGAGAGCCAGAGGCAAACATGCAGATGATTCAAAAAATTGGAATAACAAATGATTCAATAACTTATCTTTCCACTGCTCAGCCTTCCTCTTCAATGCAATTTTACCATTGAATATTTAAATTTATCTTAAAGCTTCAGGATTCTTGTGCTTGTCTATAGCTGCTGGGCACTCTAGTTTGTTTACTTTGTCATTTTGTCCATAAGAAGCACTAAACAGGAAGTGTGACACTTTATTGTTGCCAATACTAGTGAAAACAGTTTCTGTTCTGTTGTCAGTCCTCTCTGGCATTTCCAAATGTTTCTCACTTTCATAGTACTTGTGTTGAAAAAGTTTCAATGAGCTATGCTCCACACACACATTCATTCACATCAAAGCCCCTATATGTTTTCATTTGTCAGTAGAAACATGTTTAAAGGAGTGTAAGTCTCCAGGCTGCCTCCTTAGCCTAAAAGTGAACGTTTTACTGTTATAATCCGTTGATGAGCAGGAAAAGGAACTTGAATTTCCTGATTATCAGATAGTACTTAATAAAGTTTATCCATTTCTAATGCAGCGTGTTACATTTCTATGCCCAAGCAGGACTTAATTAAGGACCCAGACTATAGCATCACAAGGATTAATCTCTTGTCTCTGTTCCTCAGGTATCTTGCGGTACAGGGTGGATTTCCAGGGCATGGAGTACCAAGGAGAGGACGATGAGTTCTTTGATTTGGATGACTACTAGGTAGTCTTGGACTGTTATTGGGAGAAAAAAATAAAAAGAAAGGAATGAATGAAGAAATAAGGAAAGAAAAAAGCCACCTCTCTTGCAGCAAGTGAGAGGTGCAACTGTGTTGACCATATATATGACAGACACACCTTTCAATTTACCTGTTGCATACACAAACTTGCACATACATCTGTACACTCAACATAATGCATCACACAGGCCGAAGAGGAGTGAGATTTTCTTTCATCC
This sequence comes from Malacoctenus tetranemus, assembly GCA_032274765.1. Lineage (NCBI taxonomy): Eukaryota > Metazoa > Chordata > Actinopteri > Blenniiformes > Labrisomidae > Malacoctenus > Malacoctenus tetranemus. The sequence goes on from JAUESF010000047.1 coordinate 7,478,592, forward strand.
AGAGAGGGAGAAAGCCCTTCCTGAATAAATCCCTGCCTTAGAGTGCTGGTTCCTTCCCCTAGTTGGATTGGACTTGACTCATTTTTGTTATTTTTTTCCTCCTCCTCCTCCCCCCCTCCATTTTGAATGAACACAACAGCAAGTTCCCAGATCCCTCGTTGCCCCTTACCTGGTCTGAAGATGAACTTTGGACTCACTCTTCCCATAATAGAAAATATATTTTCCTTTCTTGCCTCATGTCCCTATCCTCTCTCGCTCTCCCTCCCTCCCTCCCTCCCTCCCTTCTATGCTTTCTCTCTCTCTTTTTTTGCATTTCATTTTTTTACTGGTAACTGCTGCTGTTGTATTTTATGAGAGTGGGGGATTTTTTTTACCTGGGTTTCTGTAGAGAAAGGGGGACAAAGTATTAAATTTGAACTGCTGAAAACCATTGCTACCTCCTCATCTCCTGTGGTGTCGATCCTGTGCTGCAATGGCCTGAAGGAGCCCGCCTTGTCTCTTCTTTGCTTACATCAAATGAACATGTTGACACAATCATGTGTGACAGAAATATGCATGACTCATTTAAAATGAGCTCTGTGATTGGATAAGAGCTGCCACCTCATGCTGGAATTATTTTTTTGTGATTGAAAGGTGTGATAAAGTATAGATGTTCATCACAAAAGAATTAGTAGTATGGATTTGGCCCTAAAATGCCTTGATTCAGATCAAATTGACCCAATACAACACATTGAATTGCTTTTGTTAATTTGTGGTGATTTTTTTATTTTAATTTCCAAAAATTACCTTTACTGATGCATTCCTGCAGCTGGAAAATTTATATTGTGATATGTCATTGAAAGAAAATTGTACGTCTTACTATTCTGCAAATAAGACATAAAACGAGGGCTGGTGTGTTGTTCCTGTAGAGAAATGGAGGGAAAAAACAAAATCTGTGTGGCTTTTATGAAAGATGAATCCTTCAGTTTGCCCAGGATTCAGTCACTTTAGGAGCTGACAAAGTACTCCATTGATGCATGATGCATTCGCAGGCACACAGTGCTAAGGAGGGCAGAAAAAACATCCTGCTCATCACAGCATAAAAACACTGAATTGTCATGTCCAGATGGTGCCTCAGAGTGAAAGCATCCAAGGGATGGTCAAAAATTCTTTGTATTCAGAGCCAGTGGGATTCTGTGTGGGGAGCATCAACAGAGGTGAAATAAGGTAAGGGATGGTGTGAACTGAGGTTGTGGCTGAGAACACGGTCTGCTGTTATCTGGACAATGTGAACGAATGAAACCTGAGACAGCTTTCTTATATCAGTCAATACTTCAGATGGAGCCGGGTTATTTAAACTTGTTATCCAGGAGTCATTTAATTATGGGACTGTGCTTGTGTGCAGCAGTGAAACCATCTTGTCACGTGGACCTCATTCCGTATTCGGTTGCATACATTTTCACCATTCATTACCCCGTAGAAATGCTGGAATGCGTCTTTGAATAGAAATCATAAAGAATTGAGGTGTATCATCACCCAGCAGGTTACGGCAACGTTGAACCTGAATTTGATCCTCTTTATCTGTTACACGAAGCTGCTTTCAAACTGGTCTTTATTTTTAATTCACGCCGAACTAAATGAAACAGCGACTCTCCGGTAACACCTCGTTCGGCACAGCTATGCGGATGATTGATTTTGCCTTAGTGTATTCCTCTTCAGGATAGCAACAGCATCTTCATCCATTTGCCTTTTTGTTTGGGGGAGTCACCGGGGAAGCCTTGGTAGCACGGCGGGCCAATCAATAAAAAGCAAAGCGCGGAAGCCGCGCCTCCTTAGACAAAATCTGGCCTATCAGAGAGCCGTTTAATCGCAGGGGCGTTCCCATCCCCCACCCACCCTTTTGACACTGCCCTACCGAGGCTGTGTGGCTGAGCGAAGTGAATGACGTCTCTGAATTTGCGGGCCGCCGACGCAGGGCTGGGTTTCCATTTTCATAGCGAGTTTCGGGGGGGATCGTCAACATGGAGCCGGAGATGGAGGACAAAACGGTGGAACTGATGGTAAGACCACTTTCCCCAATATGGCACTCTGAATATCCGACGGGATTACCGCCCGGGTTTTATCGGGGGAAAGCACCGAGGCTCGATTCGACGGGCTGAAGCGGCTGGTCGGGAGCGGTGGAGGAGAAAGGAGGAGGAGGGGGGACCAGAAATCAGAGGGAGGGCCTGAGATTATCGATACATTTTGCTAAGAATGCTCAGCCTACTGCTCGGATTGATAAGGAACACCACGACATCATCGTCGGCCGCATGCGGAACAAATGTTGTTCGCCAGTGAATTGGTGAATAACCGGGAAATTCACCGGTTGAAGTCCAGCCTTCGGCCGAAGACAACCGAGGGTTCTTGGGGTAGCGTTCACTGCGGTGACGCTGCGCCACTTTAGCTGGGCCCTGTCTGATGCTCAGCTAGCTGTCCGGCTAACAGCGGCTAGAAAAGCGATGAGGCACGAAAATTTACGGGCTACAATCCTTTATTATCTAGTCTGTGGTCCGACAGCTCACACGGTTGTAGACGACAAAGACAGACCAACATATTTCACGGTTTAAAGAAATGTAGCTAAGATCCCAACAACGCGCTGCTCGTCTGTTTATATTTCTAAAGTGCGTAGAAGGAAGTGTGTTGCCTTTTCATTCACACAGCGTAACTACGATTAGCGAGCTTTAGCAATTAGCCTATTGGCTATCATGCTAAATTTGCCAGGTACACTTAACAGTCGTCTCCATGTCAAAACAAAGAATTGTTGAGAATGGAAGATGATTTCATACTTGGATCAAAAGTTGCACCAAAGCACGTTGAAACTCTTCCAACAATTACATTTAACATTTAACTTGCGGCGTTTCGTGTTAAACGATTGGCTGTCTCGATAAGCTAAAGACTGAGGCTAACGTTAGCTCACCAAAAGCTAACTCCAACATTACGGGGTCAAAGTGGTCGTCAGAAAGGCGACAATTAAGATAAGCCGGAGATATAGTTTTGTTGGTGAACTCGGGCTCTGAGGTAGTCACAGTTTACTCTTGTTTTGAGGATAATTATAGCGCTCACCTACTTTTTCCCCCTACACAGCCCCCGGTTTGTTTGACAAACACACACAGCGCTGCTATACAATTTTAGGATCCCAACTTAGGCCTAAAAAAGGAATATGTTTAGAAACTGTTTAGGGGTTTGATGTGTCCAAGTCAGAGCCTCGTATATCAATCATTAAATCTCAGGGAATTGTCTTTGAACTGTGTAAACATTCACCAATGTAGCTTATTACAAGTATAGATACTTCATTTTTCTTTTAGCATACTGCACCACGGAAGCTTTTAAGGTGTTTTATGGTAAAACAACAATTCAAATCCCTCTGTGAATATAAAAGTGTTTTATTAGACTCTACAATGGATTGGTAAAGTGTTATATTGATCTCCCTCTTCATAGCTATTACATTAATAATTGACAACTTGATGTATTTAAACGTTGATTCATTCGCGTATTATGGACTCAATGATGTGAGCAAAGTGGTAAAACACAGTGTGCTGACTTCTACCTCAAGTCTTTATTTTCTTTCACAGCCACAGAAAGCCACACATATAAACTGACCGAACTTAACACGCGAACATGCTCACAGGAAACATTAACTTCTGTCTATGATGTGTCTGTGTATTCGGTTTGACTTTGTTTTCTGTCCGAGTCCTATTCACTAACCACTCATGAGAGTGGGGATGG
>JAUESF010000047.1:7497777-7515349 GCA_032274765.1 Malacoctenus tetranemus
AAACGGGACATCGTGCTATCGATTCGCTCGACGACTTTGCAACTCCGTCTCCGGTTTCTCACATCGAGTCTGATGACATGTCACATCTGCTAATGAAGCGCAATCTGGTGGAGACTGAATCGCTTTAGTGGTCAATTATTATCCTGGACTGCAAAAAGGACAAAGCTCGATGCTAAAGGTCAGATAATAATCGGAAAATCTGAACAAAAAGTATGATGACAATAACAAACTGCTTTTTTTGGCAAACATGCATCGATATGATAAGATCCAAGTAAATTAAAGTCATAACTTTTTCACAGTAACTTGGACTAAATCGCTCAGAATGAGATTACCACAAGATCCAATGTCCAATAATTGCTAAATCCATATTCATATAGCACCTATTATATTGCCCATACCTCATTTCTGGAAAAAATAACCACAAATGTTGTGTTTTTTCAACCAAGAAAGCCCCAACACATTTACAGCAGCTGCAGCCAACCAGTATTTTCTGATTGAAAACACCTAACTAACTAATCAGTGAAGAAAAAACAGCCACGAGTTTACAATCTCCCACCTGAGCACGTGTGAACGTCACACTTGTCCCCAAACCAAGGCTGTAATCAGTGAGGAGGAGCTGGAGACGCGACGTAAAGAGGCTGAGAGACACAGGGGATGTTTCTGTAAGGTTTACTGAGTCGAGAAAGACTGCTGCACACAGAGCTGAAATAAATAAATGCAATAATTTTATCGTAATAATTATAGTAACCATCATAGTAAGATTGCTTATTTAGGGTTTCTGTCTTCTTTTATATATATAATATATATATATATAACTTTCAATAAATTGTTCCCTTTAATATTTTTCTCTCCTGTATGTATGCATGAGACTTTGGTTTGTTCCACTGAATGTCCTGGTAGCAGCATTCTGTATCCACGGTATCGCGCAGGAGCATCGTCCCCCCGGCTCGTTTCTATAGCGATGCTTATCGAGAGGGCACCCTCCCCGCTGGGGCGTGCCGGCGCACTCGCGGCCCTCGGCGCCGTGCAGGCCGAGGGCGTCGTGTCCTCGGAGAAAGGCAGGGGCGGTGGGGAGGGGGGGGGGGGGAGTCAGGAGGAAGGTTCCACGGGTGTCTTTGGTTGGTTCGTCGGGTTTGGTCGTTGGTGATAGGCTGGCGGTTCTGTTTGTTCTCTGGCGTCTCTGTTTTTGTGTTGTGTTGTTTGTTTGCTTTTTGGTGCAGCTTGGTTTTCATACATTCCTGTTCCTAAAGCTTCAGTCCCTGCGGTGAGTTGTCACGGGTCCATGCAGGGACCAGACGGTCCCTCCTCAGAGTCCCCTGGTGATCCAGCTTCACTCATGGTTGTGGCGTCCACTCACTCGTAAGCACACACACACACACACACACACGCTCGCGCGTGCGCTACCATACATTTCTGCGTCGTCGTCTTCTTGCAAACATGCATTTATTCAGGAAAATCGCACACTCGGTCGCGCTCGCATCCACGCTGTTCACCACGCATCCTTCCATTCATCCATCAGTCTCACAGGTTCCCACCAAGTTAGCAGTGAGACAAATAAGTGCGTCACATGTCAATAGTCCATTGTTGGTCCATTTGATCTGTACAGATCGCTCCATCCCTTTGTCCATCGCTATGTCTTTTCCTTCCTGCTTTCCCTTTGATCCACTGGCTAAGCACCCACTCTCTTGTTCAGTCCGTCTTCCCCACCCATGTTCTCTCGGCACGGTCCAGTTGTAATCCCACACTTGACATTGTCCAGCTTGTCCAAGAATGGGAGACGCGAAGGCCCCCGTGGTTTCTGTGGTCGTGGCGCGGAGGCCTGAGTCGAGCCTGAGAGTCTGGCCGCCCTTCGGATTCTTTGTCAATGTTTCTGGCCCGTGAAACGAGGCAGAGCGGGTCCAGAAGGCTTCCAGTTCCGCACCAGGTTTTTGTCCAGTCGGTCCAGAAACGGAACGGAAAGCCGAGGAGAGTCCTCGCTAGCGAGGAGGAGCTGTAGTGGCAAATTAGGAGGTGTAAAGCTAAACCCCGCCCCCCTGCAATGAATGATTCATCAAGTTCCTGGTCAATGTTTTTCCCAACAAAGAGAGGTGTTCATTGGCGTGCGACAGAAGAGATGACTGGGTTAGCCATTGGCAGGCTCAGGTCGAGGATGACAAGACGGTGGGTGCGAGCGTTAGCCACTCCTAGCGGGGTCCGGTAGCGCGCACCCTCTTCCCCCTCTTGCTGATGGTGGTGAAGCGGAAGGGCGTGGTGAGGTCCGGCTGCTCCCCGGGCGGGAAGCGCTTCATGAAGTGCACGTCCTGCTGGTTGGGCAGCGTGTGGGGGCCGCGGCGGGGGCGGCCTCGCTTCGTGAAGCCGACGTACCAGCCCGCGTAGCGCGCCGACATCAGGGCCGTGTAGTGGTTTTCCAGAACCTTCTCCACGAAGACGCAGTCGGCGCTTCGATTGCTGGCCTTCTGAGAGAGCAGAGAAACCACAGGTACACACACACACACACACACACACACACACACACAGAAGCACCAAGAGAGGCTGGTCAGCAAACTTCACCGTGACAGGTTCGGTTTCTCGTCTCCGAAACGAAAGAGGTCTCACCTTTCCGACCAGTTTGCCGCGGCGGTTCATGCACAGGTAGAAGTTGGTCTCCTTGCCCCGGATTCTCACCTGGCTACCGAAGGTGTCGGCCTCCACTACGAGCTGGGCTTGTGAAGGGACAGACAGAGGGGGCAGACAGACATTAGAGCCACAGCTAACACAGTCGTGCCAAAGGGGACGTTTCTAAACATGTCAGGTTTTTATAAAGCTCCAAACAGCGATAAAGACATCGGCCTAAATATTTAATACAGCACTAAATTTGAAGGGAAATGACCTAAAACTGGCAGCAAAGAACGTCTTTTATACACAAAGGTTCATCTTTAACATGTTTTATGTGGTAAGATCTTAGATTTCTGCAGTGTGTCGGACTCGGAGATCATCCTTTTGCAGGCGGAGCTCTTTCCGACCCTCACTGACGAGCTCACTGCCACAGACTGACGCGCTAATCGCGCCGATTAGTGGCCGGCGCGACGCTAAAGCCAGATAAAGCATCGGAGCTAAAACAGAGCGTTGGAAACCATAGCGGCTATTAAACGCGCTGATAAATCACGGGCAGATGTAAATGTCTGCGGCCGGACAGATGGTTGTCAGATAAGGCCCGGTCACACACGTGGATGTGAGGCCGCGGCCCGCGGACGGGCCTTGTAAAAGAGATAACGGTGCAGAGGAGACGGAGCGCGCGGCGCTGCGCCGACAGCAGGGAGAGGAGGCGCAGACTGAGCGTCTGAGATACTGTTGTGTTGTGAGTGAGTGTGTGAGTGAGTGTGTGTGTGAGTGTGTAGAAGTGCGCGTGTGCTCATCCTTCCAGGCAGCAGCGCCTCACTAACTGCACGTCTTTAGAAAGCGCTTGTGCCTGTTTAAAAATAAATCCCTGAAACGGTTCCTACATGACCTCAGTCAACAAAGGGGTCAAGAGAAATCAATACCTCCCTCCCTCCCTCCCTCTTGCCCTCTCTCCCCCAACTCTCTCTTCTTGCCTCCCTTCTGCTCCTTCACTTCGTGTTTATATCTTCATGCACTTGCTTTTATTCCTCTTTCCTCCCTGCCAGGCTCTTGGATTCTCCGTGCCGCGTCTCGCTTCCACAGTCGGTCAGATTTAAGTGCGATTTGTCAAGCGCAGGCCCGCTTTTGCCATTTGTGGTTCCGTCCCTGGCTCGGCGTGGCACGTTAACACTCTGACATGCTTGTAAAACGGAAAGGATGTGCTGCGCAAGTCGCTGCCGGACCGCATCGAGAAAATGCGAATCCCAGTTTTACGGCTTGGCTTTCTTCTTCCTCATTGATCGCGTGGGGTTTAGGAATGGGTTGACCATCATTACAAACAGTGAAGGTGGAGAGGAGGAGGAGGAGGAGGAGGAGGAGAAAGTGGGGGATGGACAGAAAGCATGTTGGAGGATGGATGGAGGGAGGGAGGGAGAGGAAACCTGCTGTTTTAAATCCAGAGGAGACAACAGGGAGGATGAAAAATCAATGGAGGGATCGATGGAGGAGATGAGTTTCTAACACTCGGGCCGACACTCTACCTGCCAGGCTCTCTCTCCAGCTCACTCACACCTTTTTTTTTTCTCCCGCACCTTCTTTCTCTCTCTCTCCATCTCTTTCCTTCCCTCCCTCTCTCTCTCTCTCTCTCTCCCTCTCTTTCTTTTGCTCTCTTGTGAATCATTGAGTCAACAGCCATTCGATGAGGTCTTTGTACTCCCAAGACAAGCTTCACTGCCCCTCTGCCAAAGCCTGGGGAGGTGTGAGTGTGTGTTCTTTTGTGAGTCTGCCTGCACAGTTGCATTCTGTCTCCGTTCATGCATGCACTTGGTCACCCTCTAAAGTCTTTGTACTCGCAGCCGTTACATGGTGTTGAGTGTGCACGTACGAGCGAGAAAGCATCCGTACGCGCACCCATTCACTCTGTGTCTCCTCACCGTGCACGTGTCTCTGAGTATGTGTGTGTGCGTCCCCCTCACCGTGCACGTGTCTCTGAGTGTGTGTGTCTTACCATATTTGTCTCCATCCTCTCCCCGGGCGCTGATCCTGCGCCCCAGCACCTGGACGTGCTTGCCGCTGGTGCGGCTGTAGAGCTGGTAGACCCGGTGATGCCGCCGACTCATGGTGTCTCGCACCTGCGTCTGGTTCTCCACATGCACGCTGAAGTTGACTCCATCCACACCGAGCACCTGCTGCGACGCCCACAGAACACACCCGCAGGTCGGCCACAATTTGTTGTCAAAGGGGAAAGGAAATCTTGAGGTTCTAACTGGCGCGCCTTCACCTCTGCCGCCGGACTGATCGCTCTCTCACCTGTAATGGATTGCACATCACCAGCATCATCTGGACACATCTGGAAAAAGTCGAAACAGATGCGTTTAGAAGTATGTAAGCAAGCCTTGGAAGTTGGACGGTCTCGGGCATGACACCATCATTTCCATCTCTTTCTTCTCCGCCGCGCTCTCCGCTCCACCTCTCATTTCCTTATTGGGCGATCGCTCCCACTGCTCCCGCTGCTGCTGCTGCTGCTGCTGCGGCTGCGTGCGGCTGGCAGCGCAGCTCGACGCGCAGGCGGGCAGATGTGCGGGGGTCAGCAGACGGACGACGACGCCCACCGCCGCGTTTACAGTAACGCCACCAGCCGGCTTGTCCCGCGCCCCCTCGCTCTCTGACCCGTCTGGCCGGCGAATGACCCGATTGGACCGTGGCGAAATGGCAAACATGCCGAGACGACTAGAACATGTTTTTTGGTTTGGACATCTGAAGGAACGGGCTGGCTCCTTTTGGCCGCCTCGCGTATGTAGACAGCTGGGCTGGACTACAGGTGTGCACTCTGCTGTGATGTGGCTTTTGGGAGCCGCGGCCTGCGGTCGCGCTCAGAGATGCTTTGAATAAGTGAGAACATGAGCTACTAAAACGTGTGGAAAGAGGATTTATGGAGGAAACAGCTGGCGGTGACGCACCGCGCAGGATTAATGTATATTGTTCATTATGAAAACTACTTTTTCAATTTTGTTTTTTTCCTCAGTTGTTCGTCGCGCTGACCTCTCCGACGCGTCTTGATTTAAACAGCTGGTTACGCTTACAATTAAAATTCCTCCCACTTTATCACGTTGCTTAATTGAAGCTCCGACCTTGACCTTGGACGCAACAAATGTTATTTACAGCTTTGGTGAGGGAGTGATTGTGTTGCGCAAAAACCTTCTCTGGCAGTCCTTGAACTGCTCTGAATTAGTGGCTGAAAACTTGATGAAGTTCAGGATCCAGTGTGTGGGCTGGGAAGCAATTCTATGAATCCTGTCTTTCCCCACCTCATCTTTTGCTATCTCTCCACATGCTTCCCTCTCTCTCTCTCTCTCTCTCTGTCTCTCTCTCTCTCTGTTTGGCCGTCCTTCTCTGACTTGTTGTCTTCCCTCGAACTTATCGCTCCCTCACCGTCGTTCCGTCCCCTTCTACCTTTCTCCTATCGCTCCCTGCCTCCCAGCTTCCCTTTGTGTTTGGGGTTAGCGAGGTGACTCCTCCGCACTGTCATGGGCATGTACGCAGATGTGCAGATGTGCACAGGGTGGAAGTGTGAGCAGTGGAGAGGCAGGCAGCTGACAGCTGGGCCAAAGCAAAGGCAAACGCACTGGTAAGAGAGGGAGATAGCGAGGAGGAGAGAGAGAGAGGGAGAGAGAGAGAGAGGGGGGGGGGACGGGACAGATGAAGGACAGATGACGTATGAATAAATAAAGGGGGAGACAAAGTCAGGGAAGGATGACAGAAAATAATTTAAGTGGAGATCAGAGAGAGTTGGACGAACAGATGTGGTGTCGAGGATTAAAGGAACGAGGTTTGCGCAGCTTCAGGTGGAGAGAAGCGACGGAGGAGCAGAGGTGCAGCCTCGGACCACTACAGGCGAAATTAAGAGAGAGAGAAAAAGGGGGGGGGGCGTCGACCTGGTGCACGGCGCAGCACGTGTCGCTGCCTCCCGACGACTCCTGCACGTACAACCGTCGCAGGAATCCTGTTTTCGTGCCCTTCTCCCTCCCCTCGCTCGACATTTGTTTCCCATAGACCCGGCGCGTCGGCTCCCGAGCCCGCCTAATAGATGCAGACGTCCTGGGAAACGCAGCAGAGCGCTGGCCCTCACATTCTGCCTGCGCAGCCGAAAAACCCCGAGCGCCTGTGCATTGTGAGGACTCTCAGCTGTTAAAACACCACGGCTGCACTGCCGTCGAGGACACTGTAGGAAAAGTGCCTCAGCGCTGGATTCCCCCGCTCCCACAAAAACCACAGACACTCCATATTATGCCAGCCACAGAGAGAAAGAGAAGGAGAGAGGAAAGGGGGGGGGGGGGATCAGTCGGGAGGTGGGTGGTGGGGGGGGAGGGATGAGAAAACGAGAGAATAAGAGAGTAAAAAAAGTTTTGGGGGGGAGAGTAAAGACAGGAGGAGGTATGGAGTGAGGGAAAGCCCAGTGCGCGCTGGGCGCCGGCCAACACAAGCAGCCATCTGACATCATAAACCTGCGTCCCAGCAGATCGGCCATATGGAGGCTGCGGTCGCACCAGCAGGCCTCGGCGCGGTTAGCGCCGGTGCAGCGGCGCGGCCTGGCGGGGCTGGAACGCGGGCGCGGCGGTCTGCGACGGGCGGGCGCGGCGGTCTGCGACGGGCGGTCGCGGCGGTCGGCCATTACTGCGGAGCGTCGGTTTTGGCGGGCGCGGAAGTGGTGCGAGCGGCAGAGCGACGGAGTGGGTGGGAGGACGGTAACAGGTTGCTGTGGCCACTCTGGGTTTGTCTCCAGCTGCCGAGCGCCCGACGATGAAGTCGGTCGGACACGCGCGCGCGCGGAGGAAGAGTCGCGTCTGGTGGTGGCGCTGATAGGTGAGGGCGAAAAAAACCCAATGGAAGAGACCCAAACTACAAGCAGCAGACTAAACACTGAGACTGCTCCTCTTCACGTGCTGCCAGCAGCGGCATCATTCATCGGTTATTAATTCATACTTCTTCTTTTTTTTTCTTTCTTTCTTTAATCTGAGCAAGTATCTGTGGAAAAAAAAAGAGAGGGGGGCAAGACAGGAAGACAGATGTAGGCAGTTAGGTGGGTGAGTGGAGAGAGGGAGACAGACAAGGAGAGAGAGAGAGAGAGAGAGAGCGAGTCGGGGAGACACCGGCAGCTGCACACACCCTGTCCAGGTTGTGTCAGGAATGAGAAGTATCTGGAGATGACTGCCATCTGGGAGAAGTACAGTCGACACAAAGGAAGAAAAATAAATCCCTGGGCTTTTAACAAGACACACCTCGAACGGGCAAACTGGAGCCCCCTGAGTCTGGATCCTCCCCCCACCCCCCCACCCTTTAGACTCTGCTCTTGGCAGCTGATCATTTTCCTATCCCACTAGATAAAGTCTGTGCTATTCGAATCAACTTCTGAAATATTTTCAGGAGGGGGGGAAAACACTTTTTTTCTTTCTTTGCTCGGGGACGGGAAGACTGTCTTCTGCAAACCACCTTGGTTCATCCCTGAAGCGAGTGCAGATGGTGATGGAGATGTTTATGGCAGCTTTTATGAGTAACACAGCCCCGACTCTGACCCAGTGACCCTGAACTGTCAGCCAATCAAAACAGGGCCTTCCATGGCATGTTTTCTATGGGGACTGATGGGGAGTGATGTAATCGCTAGACACCGCGACCTTCCACTCCATCTTCCTCTCGCTGCTCCCCGAGAAACTAGTTTTAAACAACTTTGATGAAAGCGAGAGAAACGCCGAGAGGGAGTGAGTGACGAGCGGGGACTTACAAGACGGTCAGCGTGGAAAGAAGGGGCCACATCGCTTCCCCCCTCCACTATGGAACTTGGCCCAGAGACGGTCTCGTCGCTCGGCCCGAGCCAGTCCGACAGTCCGGAGAGTCGTCTTCCGTGCGGTGAAACCGGGGGACGTGCTGCGGAGTCACAGGGCGAGCGGACGCTCCCGTTGGCATCGGCGGCGGCGTGCCCCGGCTCTCCCGGCGTAGGTCACCTGACTGCGCGGCCACGGGCAAGGTGAGGTGTGAAGCCAGGGTAACTGTGCCACTGTGACCGCCGGGCAACCTCTCAACAGCTGTCCAGGCCGGTGGGGGCGGGGGTGTGGGGGTGCAAAGGGGTTAGGACTTCAAAAAAAAAAAAAAAGAAGAAAAAAAAGAGCAGGCGCTGCGCGTGCCCGACTGGGAGAGGAACAGGTGAAAGCGCGCTCACGCGTCACAGATAGCCAATTCCAATCGATCTCGTTGACCCCCGCAGTGGTGCGTGGCCCCGTGAACAGATGCGACGCGTGCGTAATCTTTTGTGTAATCCAATGCGTAACGTCTCAGCGCGTGAACACGCGTCGGCTCTCCGGAGTGCTCTCTGCAGCTGCTGAGATGCTGGACGGGTGTTTGTCCCGCCACGAACGGCGGCAGGAGGCGGGCTCAGTCCCAGCGCAGCGAGGTCAGAGGCTGGCGAAGGTGGGCGACTACCTGGGCTGGCTGCTGCTGCTGCTGCTGCTGCTGCTGTTGCTGCTGCTGCTGCTGTTGCTGCTGCTGGGGCGAACGGCGACCTGGAGAAGGGGGCTCCGCGGGCGCAGGGCAGCGCGAAGCGGCCTCGGTCATGTCTGCGCCCCCACGCTGGCTCTACGGATCTGTGGCTCAGGTGACACCAACCGGCAGCGTTCGGCAGAGAGGGCGATAAGGTCCCGGAGCGGTCCAGCTCAGAGGGGTATATGGAGAGTGGTGAATGAGAATGGGAGGGGATAATAAAGGAGAAAGAAAGACGAGGGAGGGAGGGGTGTCTGGAGAGGATGGGAACAGCTGTGACTGGGTGGCGGACTCAGCCACCCGCGACACAGCGAGGAAATGACAGCCGCACTTTGCACCTGATTTTCCGGACTTCCCCGCGCTGCTCAGCCGCTGGTTACCGCCTGGCTGCAGCAGTCCTCCCTGCGCCCTCTCGACACAATACCTGCCAAAACACACCACGATGACATCACCTCCAAAATGTTTGAAGGGGGGGAAAATGCAATCCGATCTTTTTATTTATTTTTTTTTAAAACGTAGAAAGTTTAGGCAGTTTCTCAGAGAGGGGAAAAATCAACCAAAGTTTCCTCGTTCCCACCAACAACAAAAAAAGAGGAGAAGAAGAAAAAAGAGGCGAACTCCGCGCTGCGAGGAGAGGAGAGTCGTGTTGGCCAGTTTGTGAAGAAATAAAAGTTTAAAAAAAACGCGAGTCCGCCGCGAGCGCGTTGACTCAGAGAGCGGACTGACAGATCGAGTCCCAGTCCCGAACCCGCTCAGTCCTTCTCCCTCACAGATCTGCCGCTCCGCTTCATTCACGCACCAGGGCGAGGAAAACGCAAGAGAGAAGGCAAAAAAAAGAGAGAACCCAGCCGTGCGCTTTTATCCACTTCACTGGTATTATGCAGATCCGTCTCCCTTTCAAAAATTCCAAGGTTTCTTTTCAGAAAAAAAAAGCTCTTCTTGAAGGGGGGCGGGGGTGGGGGGGGCTGCACAGGAGAGGCGCGTCGGCAGGCACAGACCTCACTCCAAGAAAAACCAGAACAAGATTTTAACAGACGCGGATCAATCCTCCCTCCCCTCCTCTCCCCTCACCTCCTCCCTCCCCTCCCCTCCCGCTCCCTTCCCCTCCCTCCCTGCCTTCCTCCCACCTCTCTCTCCCTCTCTATCTCTCCCCTTACACTCACACGCACTCTCTCTCTCACGCACGCACGCGCACTTATTGGATCAAAATAGGATTAGTGAGTCGCTATGCGATGCCGAACAAACTTACACTGCAAAAAAAAGATCCATTTTAACAAGTGTCCTTGAAGCGCGTTGTGATTCGTTTGGGTGACTCCACGTGTTTACAGTGCGAGCTGACTTGTCTTATTATTTTTCGAGCGCACACGTTTTTTAACGTTGGATGATTGAGTTGAGATTTGTGGAAATTACTCAAACAACTCAAAGGCATTGGAAACAATTAGGATGATGTAATGGCACCGGCTGTTTTTTTGACTTTCCCCCCCCAAAAAAAGAAACGCTCAACATTTGAAAGTGTGTTTAGTTTCAGACAGATTGTGGACGGGCCAAAGAAACGTGGCCAACAATGTTCTCCTAAAAATACTCCCAACAAAAACACACCTGCCTCCGTCAGGTGAACAGCTGCCGTCAACAAGCGGCTCCTTGCTCCTTTATCTTCCCCTAAAGATAACCTCAGTGCAGCCTCTGTGGCCCTGCAGCCAGGATGGAGGAAGGGGGGGTGTGGAGGCAGAGCCCCCCCTCCCCACCCTTTCTCTCTCTCTCTCTCTCTCTCTCTCTCTCACGCACAGTCTTCAGAGTCACGGCGCTTTCAAGTGATGTATTTTGACTCCCCATTTCATAACTTTTAAGTTAAACCTTAAGAGGGAGAAATGAAACGGAGAATGGGAGACAGTCGGGAGGGCGGTATGTAAGCACGGACACGGGTCCAAAACGAACATTTCTCAGGGATTTCGGCAGCAACGCCCGCTCCGCGCTCCCAAAACTCCCTCTCACCGCCGCACAACCGCAGACGGTCAGCCAAGCCAACACAACACTCCTGCCATACCTTTCATTCACACACACACACACACGCACGCACACACACACACACACACACACGGTCCCACAAAGAAAGAATAAAGAGAAAGAGTTAATTTGCTCGTGTGTCCATGTGTGTGTAATAGAGGTGGGAGGGTGTTGGCCTCATACATCAGGGACAGTTATCTTGGCTCAAAGGGCTCTGATTCTTTTCAGCATTGTACTTTCAAATCACACACATGCACAGACTTCTGCGACTGGACAAAGTTGAGCTGTGCCGGGGGTTTTCGGGGCATTGTGGCTGAATGCCTTTCCAGTCATGCACCATAGACAAGCCTTTGGCCTCCCCCCCCCCACCCACCCACCACCACTACTGGCGCGCTCGCTCTGTCTTTGCACCTGTGTCTGGGCGCTTTTTCACCGTTTCACCACAATGCTGCGAGGGGACACGAGTGTAAACGTTGTGGAGAGGGATTTGAACCACATTCTGGTGATGAGGTATGGGCCTGTCTGGTACTCTTAAGCCCAGATGGAAGGGTTCAGAACGGGGGCTACAGCACATCTTGGAATAAGAAAGAGCAGACAGAGGAGCTCAGCTGCATTCACATAGGAGCTTTCAGCCTTCAGCTTAAAGAAGCAGACTGGAGAAGTGGATTTGTTCATAGTAAGCGATCCTCCAAAAGGATCTCGAGAGCGAGTTGATTTCACTCCGATTATACATCCATGAAATTTATGTTGAAGACGAGCGCTTCTTTTGGGAAACGAGTGTGGTTTTTGTTTTTTTTTCAGTGTGTTTGGCCTCCGATTTATTTCGTTGTTAATTTTATGGACTTGGTTCTTGTGGTTTCTAGATTCCAACGAAGCGCTGCCCTCGCTTCGCATCAGAAAACTTCTCCAGCATCACTTTGAATCCCACAAACTGCCGTAAAAAAAAACCCAAACAGCCCTTTTCTTTTGCCTCCCTTCTCCTTCTGTCACATCACTCTTCCTCTCATTCATTTTCCCTCCACCCTATCTGTCTCTTTAATCTCCCCGGCTGTTTTTTATCTGCTCACTCTGTCCCTCTCTCTCTGTTTGCAGCCGGCGTATTGATTGCTCATGTCTTTGCCTCTGCAGCTCCCGCTTATTGATCCTCAGCTAAGATGCGCGCGCGCACGCTCGTGCACACAAACTGGCGTGCGCAGACGTCTTCACACACACGCGGATGTCCCCTTCCCACTCCCCGAGCTCCGCACTCATCCTGCTTTCATGCAGACCAACTTTGCCACACTCATCATTTATGCATGCACATGTGCGTGCACTCACATGTGCACAAACACAGCCGCAGCGACACACACACCAGGACTCCACATATTTTTTTGCATATACCCTCTGTTGTGTTGAATAGACTTGGCATTGATGGACGTTATGCCTTTGTGCTCCTCTCTCAACTCATTAAAGTGAATGAGACCCGTGTGTGTGTGTTTGTGTTGGTGTGTGTCTGGGGCCCTGTAGCTGCTGTAGGTCCAAGCCTGACTCTCTCTCTCTCTCCCCCTCTCTCTCTCCGTATTTCTCTCTTTCTCTTCGACTGGGCCTGCAGGCTTCTTCATCCAGGGAGCCTGGTCAATATGGCCATTCTGTCTAGCAATTAACATCGATCAGCGCTCGTCAATACCGTCAGCACCCAGACAAAGACCCAGGGTGCATTGCGTGCGCGAGCCCTTTCTCTATCACAGTCCAACAAATCCCCAAACAGCACTCTCATTATATGAGGGCATTCTGGCTTGACCCCAAGGTCATCATGCACGACTCTATGTTATGGGTGACCGGAGTACAATTTAACGCAACGCTCGGGCCAGTTGTTGACTCATTACAGCAGTTGTGCGCGCGTGTGTAGACTTGTGGCTATGGAGCGAAGTTGAGCCGCGGCTGGGCTTCCACGCAGTCGCAGACGAGTTGGCAGAGAGGCACGACGGTTCCCCTGCTGTGTTCTCTACAGTGTAAGACATTGAAAACTTTGAACAGTAAAAAATGCAATCCATCATCCCGGGTGACACACTGTGCAGATTTGGAGTTTTCAGATGTGTCAAGTGCGGGCGGATTGTGTCCAATTAGCTTTGTCTATAAGGTATGGGCTGTATATGTTTGGAGGGCAGGACGGACCGGGGAAGCGGGCCCGTGCATATGTTGGATCTCTGGAGGCGGAGAGGGGCTTGTGGCTTTGATTAATACCTGCAGACACGGACCCTAAACTTCACATCAGATGTTGAGATGTCAGCCTAACATTGGTTTCTCGGAGAGATATCCCCACTCTGTTAATCATGGGCCAAGTTTAAACTGTTCCCCAATGTGTAAATGTATGAGACACTTAATAAAGGCCCTTTGATGACAGGGGGGCCCATTCGAAGTCAAGGAATGTGTACAGTGTGCTTGGCTTTGAAATGAGAACCTGTTCGCCACTTGTCCGCGTCTGCAAGATGAGAGAATCGACAGCTGCAACGAAGCAAGAGCAGGAATTAATTAGCAGCCAGCGATAGTGAGCCACGGCTGAGATGAAGAGGAGAGCAAAATATTGTTTTTATTAGCTGCGATGTTGGTGGTGCACAGCCTGCTCCCTTCTCTCGCTTAGCCAGATTAATCCAGTGAATATGAGCGTTTACTTTGCTCCATCCTGGAATCCATTGCAGCTGTTGTCTCTATACATAGCCCAGCTGAAGCACTGGAATAACTTTACTTTGACACTTTCAAGTTGGAGGGTTTGATGCTGCTCTGGACTCGTGTCAGGGTAATTACTCAAGCAATCGAGCTTGTCATCGTTAGGCCAAATCCCGGCTTTGCAGGTTGAAACGCACCCAGGTAGGTCTCTATTTTTAGGGCACACGACGCACTGTTTCAACCCTGCGACTCTATTCAGTGGCTCCAGCAGTTCATTGTCACTGTTGTTGGTGAAGTTCTCCAAAGTATCTCATAACACAAAACACATGTGCTTTTGCTATTGACCAAGAGCGCGGCGCTGCCCTCGGATCCAAAAACATATGCATCGCAGCAGCGAGACGTTCTCATCTCTGCCTCCGTGCCATCTGGCAAGACCACTTGTTGAAGTTTTGACATTTTGCATTGATGAAGTGGTATGTAAAAAAAAAAACACATAAAGACATCAAGCTTGGACGGCGCTCAGTCTTTGCGCACCTGGATCGTATATCAGCATCAGCGTTAGGCGCTCTGGACGGAACACCGTGGCCGAGGCCAACGACTGAAGAGCGTCTGACCGTCCCAGATGTAAACCAACAACTTTTAATCAGCGGCCGCGCCGGCTTCAGCGTTCATTTGGATTCAAGGCGAAGCCTCGGCGGCGGGGAATTTATTGCTGCTGTGGCTCCGCTGATGGGCAGAAGCTCTTTTGTGTCCCCGGCGTGGATGTAAGAATTAATTGCTTTTGACCAACGAGGTTGTGCATAAACATCCACCGCGCTCAGTTGACTGGGTGGATGTTTGTTTAATTATGGTCCTTGTGGTTGTGTGTGTTTGGTTGAGTGAGTGTGTCATGACCCTCAGTGACAGACTGTGCACAGCTGAGCGTGTGGTGTTTGTGGCCGCAGTGTGAATCGTTACTGAGCGCGTGCAACGATTGAGTCAACAAGAGTTTGCACAAAGTTGTGTGTGTGTGTGTGTGTGTTCTGTGGCTGCAGCGTGCGTGTTTGTGTGTGTGTACGGGTGAGAGTTATCCTATGCGCTTTCATGCACGGTGATGTGGATTGCAGCTGTGGTTTGTGTTGGACGCGGATCCAGCGTGTTGTTTTTTTTTCTTCCTGTTTCATGTTCAGGCGCTCAGCGATGGAATCCATGAGCATGGTAACCTTCACTCCTGTCATCTTTTCTGTTCATCTCTTCCACACTCCTCCCTTCTCTCTTCCTCCTCCTCTCCAGTAAGTGCCCTTTAGTCTTCCATCCTCCTCCTCCTCCTCCTCCTCCTCCTCCTCCTCCTCCTCCTCTCGGCTCGTCTTTGTGCTGCTTCTGCTCCCTCTCACCGCGTCCGTTTTCTCCCATTCTGTTTTTTCCTCTTGCCTGCCCCTTTAGCCTTGCCACCGGGCAGAGGAGGAACTGTAATGTTTATGAAACCCTTTAATGTGCTATGTAATTACCCTGGCAACACCTCCCATCATTACTCATGCCAATAAAGCACCTCTAAATTGACATGTCAGAGTGGAAGAGTGAGGAAAAAAGGGAAGAGAGAGAGAGAGAGAGGGGGGGGGCACATAGCACACACTTTCCATCATTCACCCCTTCTCCATTAAGCTTTTCTCTTTTCTCGTCTCTCCCCGTAGTCTCCATTTGTTCATCTTTGTTTTGTCGTTTCTTTCATTCTTTCCATCCACAGCTCCTTCCTCTCCCCTCTGCATCCCCTTCTCTCTGACTAACAGTGACTTCTGCCAGATGCCCAGGTGGTGGTCAATTACAGCACAACTCCTTTTGGAATAACAAAGGCATTCTTAAACTCGCTCCAGTAAGCCTATTTTAGGAAGACTTCTCTGTAAGTTGGAAAGTGTGTGAATGGGCGAGAAACAGTTGGAGAAAGGAGGGGGGCGAGGGAGAGAGGGAGAGGGGGAGAGTTGTGAAAAAACACTTACTGTAGGAGCGCAAATGAGGATGCATAAAACAGGCATGCAGCTGCAGCAATAGGCATAAATGATGCATTCCTCGCGCAAATTGTTGTGAGTAATTCACAAATGTTTGTTTAGGCGAAAAACTTCCATT
Organism: Malacoctenus tetranemus; assembly: GCA_032274765.1. Classification (NCBI taxonomy): domain Eukaryota; kingdom Metazoa; phylum Chordata; class Actinopteri; order Blenniiformes; family Labrisomidae; genus Malacoctenus; species Malacoctenus tetranemus. The sequence continues at coordinate 7,513,636 of JAUESF010000047.1, forward strand.
TGCAATTAACACGTGCTCTTACGGCATCGCCTCTCTTTCCAGCACACCCACCCATGCTAGTCCTCCGGTCACCATACCTCCCACTTAGACAGCTGAGGCTCTGGCTCTTCATGGGTTCACCCTGGTGCTAAGACCCCAAACTGTCCTCTTCCTCTTCTGTGCCGGAGCCCCGTTTGCTGTCCCAACGGTAGACTCTGATTTTCAGACCCACCTTTTGCCCACCGTCCTGTCACTCGGACCCCCCGTCGTTCCTATCCATTCTCTGTCCTGGCAAGATCCTCATTTGCAAGACAAATATTATAACAAATTAAGCAGCAAAACAATGGGTGGGTGTCTGCCTGACGTCAGCCTGCATTTCATTAGCAATCGCTAGGCTAACACGTTCCATATGGAGGAGCCTGCAGGGTAGCCCCCTGCTGCCCAGTCCCAGCTTAGCCCAGCCCAGCATGGCCCAGCTTGACTTGGTTGCCACGGTCTGCCCCCACCCTCACTTTCAGTCAGGCCCCATTTTGGACCCCATCCGGGCCCCCGCCATTATGTCATCTTTAATTTGGACTTGTCACACATCACCTGACACCTACCCCCGTCATGCTGTAACCTTTTGTCCCGTTGGAGCGAAAAAGCACTCCGGAGGATTTCTCCCTCTGCTTTCCTCTCCCACTTTGCCTGTTGTTTTATTCTCCCTTTTCTGCCGGTTCTTCCTCTTTCTCTCACGCTCTCCCACCCCCCACGCCCCCCCCCCTCCGACCACACTCCCTCCGCTGGCTTCTGTCACTTTCTGCCTTTCTGTCTTTAAACTCACACTTCTCTTAAACCCACCTGACTTCCCCCTTGGCCCTTTGTCGTTTAGACTTAGGTTTAAAGGTGCGCAAACGTGTGTGTGTCACAATCGAAGGAAACAACCTCGATAGACTCAGACGGGACTCCGGTGATGACCTCCGCTCGGTCGCCCGCAACCCTTTTTCACCAATGCCCCCGACAAATGAGCTGAGTGACAGTGATGTATGGGAAGTGACAGTCGGGGGGAAAGTAAAGTGTTCTGAAGAGAGCTAAATTATAGCACATGACAGGGTTCTGGAGGGAGGCTGGCGTGCTGGCCAGAGCTGTGGACTTGCGGAGAGCGGCGGGGGCCGAGGGGCTGTCTCCTGTGATGGAAATATGGAATGTGACGGATCTCTGGAATTTGATAGAGGAAGAAGAGCGACGAAGACGGAGAAAGGAGCGCGGAGGGAGAGATCAGAGGAAACATGCAGCTAATAAAGGGATCCATGACAACGGGCGGGAGTTTATGTTGCCTGAAGCGCCGTGAAACTGAGATGTGTTTCAGGTGTGTTGTCAGTTCAGTGACTCATGTACGCAGGTACGCGTGAGCACTGCCTGTGTGTATGTGAACCTTTCACTTGTCCGGGCTATATATCTCCTGTAATCGTTTTTGTGTTTTTGGGCCCATGTGGCCTGTGTGTGTGTGTGTGTGTGTTTGTGTGTGTGTGTGTGTGTGTGTGTGTGTGTGTGTGTTGCCTTGCAAGTGGCCTGCGAGGTGTCTCTGGTAGCCGTCCCTCATCACTCTGTTCCCTGAGGTCTCTGCTGCTGGCGTCACTCTCCTGTTCTGTTCCACTGCAGTAGACTCTGTGTTTGGCTCTATTCTATTCTATTCTATTCTATTCTATTCTATTCTATTCTGCAGTCATATTTAACTTTTAAATCTGAATCTTTG
>JAUESF010000047.1:7541089-7564804 GCA_032274765.1 Malacoctenus tetranemus
CCTGACGGGAGCTGGTCTTACTCCAAATCTACTCAGCAGTACGACGTGTGTTTCAGCTCAGACACACTGAAGAGTGACGTAGTGGTTTTCCCCGCACCGTTTCCACCAGTAGATGCTGAACTCATCAGTATCAATGGAGGAGACACCTTCACTAGAACTCAGACCTTACCAAACAAAGAAAAGGTAAGACTTGACTGTCTGAAGAGAAATGACGTCTTTCAACGAGAACTAAACAAAATCTAGTAAATTTGGACTGCGTTTGGACTGAGTGTTGTCCATGGTCCTGAACCTTCAGGGGCCAGTTACAACAAAGCAAGCTTTTGTTCACATAGGTCACAAAATGTTACAACAAAAAATAAGCATTGCAGTAATGGACCACAACAAGCAGTAAAAGTCAGGTAAACATGCTTTGTATCAAGTTATCTTTGCAGGTTGTCTTAGGGCATGTTCACACTAGCACTGTCTTGTTCTGTTTAAGCAAGTGTGACGCGGTTTACTCTGAACAATCTATTTGTTTGGGCTGGTTTAAATGCAACAACTCTGGGAAGGGTCAAACTAGCAAACTCTGGACTCAAGCAGCATTTCTTTAGGGATTCTTATCATGTGGCAACAGTGCTGTAAACAAGCCTGGTGAAGGGAAGCGACTTCCATTGACTGCACTTGCCAAACAAGAAAAAATGTCTTACTCCTGTCATTGTTTGCCATTTAAGTGTTCACTGAAAACAGCAACACCTTCAACCAGGCAGCTGTTGTGATTCATCCCAAGTGAATTGATTTGTGCTAAAACCTAACTTTTTTGCAGTGAAATACTCCATTAATCCCACAAATTCAAACGCCTAACATTACATGCAAATAGCACGACACAATGTTAATATGTCACTTTGGTGTCAGCAGCATGCCTTCATGTAGCTTATTTGCTCAAAGTTTGATAAAACTTGGAAAAATTCAAGCCATCACATTTCTCATGCCACCCAGATTCCTTGAGTTTATAAAAGTCATATTTGCTCTGTGAAGTTCAGAATCTTAACTTGCAACTTTAACACCAGCAGGTATGTCCATGATACAAAGCTCGGAGTATGAGGAACACAGCACAAAAAAAAAATCAGTGCTCAAGGCAAAACTCACTGTTTGTAGAGTTACTTCGTGGCACCATATCAGTTGTAGGTTTGTTGGCTTGTTCTTGGAGAAACATCCGTAGGCCAGTCTATCCTGTCACCCCCAAACCCAAGAAGTGCATTAAAAAGCTCAGTCATTTTTTTTCAACATTTTAATTAATCTCATTTTTAAGAGTAGCTCATGAAAACGTTCCTCGTTTGCATTCCGAGAGCGTTTGAATAACTGCGCATAGGCATGAATGTCCGTCAACCTTCAAGTTGGCATTTGTTGCACGCTAATGAGCATTATGTACTTAGCATGATAGTAAAGTCAGCAATGTTGGCAGTTATTGTCTCGGTCCTTACGTCGTAGGCCGAAGGCGTCGCACTCTCAACCTCCCCCTCAGAGGAAGAAGATCTCAGTTGCTCCCAGTTTTCTTTTCTTTGTCTTCACCTCCAACTGCGGCCTCCTGTGTGTGTTCCGAGGTAATTTGTACTTATTTTTTCCCATTCCTGGCCGCCAAAAGCAACCCGAGGTACCACGCGGCGTCACGGCAATTTGACTGCGCATCCGAAGGAATTTGACAGTTGTCGTCCACCTGCAAGTCGGTTTGGAAAATGGCGCCTGAAAGTCCAGCGATGACGTATCTCCAATCAGTATCCGGCACGGCTCAAACCTGGTCGGCCAAACCCGATCACGTGCTGGTCGCCCTTTTCCGGTTGCAGTCACCGTTGTTTTGGGGGCTGTCTAGCGGTAGCTGTATTGCAACCAATCTTCGTGTCGCCATTGTTTTTAGTACCAACAGCTGAGGTTTCACATGAGCTGTTTCCGTATCGAATCAAGTTTTACGGACTTCACCGGAGTAAGTCCCTTGTGTTCACTTGATTTATTTTTCATGATATGAATTGCAATCTGGACATCACTTGTTTCGTGTGTCTTCGCTGAAGCCTCATTCTTGGGTCTTGAAGTTAGTTTACATTTGGTTTTGCTACGACAAGCTGTGTGCAAGTTCACTCGCAGGTTTTGAAACTGGACTGCGAACAAGTACAGCGTTTTGTTACATGTGTTTTGTGAAATAGCTGTAATGTAGCTGAAACCACTTTACCCAATGCAGCTCCTTCAACCAGGCCTCTGTTTCCACCCTCTCTTTCCAATATATTCCAATCATGACGTTTAGATTTGTCCTTTTTGTTGGAAAGTTGTTGTGAACACGTGTTTCTCTTACCAACATACATGATCGCGGTAAAATCGGGTGTCAGGAAATCACATGTCTTTTGTCCTGCTTGGTCGTGGGCATTGCGGTCTGTGTTGACGTGGGAAGTGCAGATAGTGCAGGTGCTACTCTGAGCGTCAATGATGGCTCTGTTCTGTTCCACTATCCCAATAACCTACATGACAGTGGGCCAGCCCTGCGCGCGCAGTACTCTGCAGAAACCTGAAGCCGATGCAACCAGATGGAGCTTCACTGATTTGAGTTGTATTATTCATATCTGTGGTGTTGTTACGTTAAGATGGACAAGTGAAACTAATTTTGATCAAGCCTAACGCTAAGGCGGGTTTATAGTTCACTATACACATAAATAAAAAAAAAAGGTTTGTTGTTTTTCTTCATTAAAAATACTGGTGGCAGACTCATGGACAAATCAGTTATAGTCATGCTTGTAGGCAATTTGTTGGACTCGAGTGTGTCAGCAGAGATATTTGTTGCTGCTCCTGTTATTCACCAATGGGGCTGATACTGCTCAGCATTCACATGCAGCCTCTGCAGTGTCTACAGTCACGTTCAAAATGTCCTGTTGGTTTCAGCTTTTTCTGGAATATTTTGATGCATTTGGACTGCACATGACACGTTTCACAGAATAAAAAATACAATTTTCCTTGCTGTTCATGAACGCTTTTTTGTTCGAAATCCACATCACCTGTATCATCACATCCTCTATGTTTTGCTTTGATGCCTTTAATTATGCTATTTTTTGTTGTTGTTTTTCGAGCTGCGTCTTTTGTCTCATAAAGCTCCAGTCTGCAGTATCAAGAGATGCACACGATATTCACATCAGGCTCGGTCCTTTTTTTCTCCTTCTCCTTCTCCTCCTCCTACACGCTGTCAGGCATCTCTCCCCTCCCCCTATCCGCCACAGTCCCTGAGAAGGGGAGCAGCTGAGAGAACTAACAGGGAATTAGCGTCCATCTCTGCAGACACGTGTGCTATCAGCCTTAAAGCACTGTGAACACGATTCAATATATTTTCATTAAAATCTTTAATTTGTGTAGAGAACCCAGACAGACTCGACAAGGAGACCGCTATGTTCTGTCTTTAAATGAACGTGTCGGTGTTTTTTTTCATTACATGCGTAATTTCTCGTTGTCCGTTGAATGTTGGTATCCCTCCCGGCTGGTGGGATGCGTTCACGGATGTGGTGACGCGCGCTGCGTTGTGTTGCGGTGGATCTCTGATGCTTTTAGTCACTCAGACAGTATGACCTCATTTCAGGGAGTGGTTCAGCACAAACAAGCATGGCCTGATCTGTCAGAAGTCCGGTCATTTGGTTGGTTCAGCTCGAATAAGCCCGTACCGCGGGTTTTCGCCCTCTCCCATTTTGATCATTTCAGGCCACGAGTACGGGCAGGGCGATTTATAAATTGGGTCAGCGAGCGATTTTAAATATGGCAGCGCGCTGCGTGCCGCATCCGGCCGGACCTGTGACGATTGCGTCGTTTTTTTTTCTTCCCTCGTCCGATACAGTCTCTGTGAAAACGCATAAGCGCTCTGCATGCCGCTGTTTCCTAAAACAACGCCCGGAGCTCTCGCTCTGCGTAAAAGTGGTTCAGTGTGGTGTTCTGTATGCTGCAGCTCTCCGTGAACGTGAAGAGGGAGCGGGGGAGGGGCAGGTAATTTTCCGCTACTCGTTGCCGCTGCAGCAGCAGCAGCAGGAGGGACTTTCAGTACCGATCGAGGTATCAGCTCCGCTCGGCTCAGCTCTCCCCTCCTGCTCTGCGGCTGGGCGGGGCCCCTCAGCACCAAATGTCAATCCCTGCTAAACCGGGCAGGCTGGAGGACAGTGGATGACGGGAGGCTTTTATTCGTGCCATCATCAAACGATCGTGTTTTAGGTCTATAAAACACAAATGTCAGAGAACACTTCCATGGCGCATGCATACGGAGTGAAATAACCTGCTGGGGTGTTTATTGAACAAGCGATGCTGTTGTTGTTCTTAGTATATAAAAAGAAAGCCACAATGTTGAGTCAGTGTTTATGAGATGAAGGCTTGGAGTGTGCATCTGATGAAAGCTTCCCTGCATCCCTTAGTGCTGCAGAAAGCACTAAATTATTGATTTACAGTGCATGGTCGTTGCTGAAGTTTCATACATGCTGCATAGCCGTCATAGATTGCTGTCCAGCAGCAAAGGGTTTCACAGCAAGGCATTTTAATACTTCACACAGGCGGATAAACAGCTGAACATAAGGTGGTGTAACAACAGATTGGATTTTTCAGCCATTTTTGTTCTGTTCTGGGTCTTGCTTTCTGTGTTTCACACACACCTTCTGTAGCACTTCCTGTTTGTCTCCCTCACATGGGTGTGTCCTTTGTGTGAGAGTGAGGTTGGTGCTATCTGTGGTTGCCATGGAGACTGCTCTGAGCCGTAATGAAACGATGAACTAGTCTTGTTTCCAGGGAGCTGCCAGTACGTACCCGCCCCCACCCAGACACCCTTCTCAGCATGTGTGGTACAGATGCAAGGAAGGGAGGAGAGGAAGTGTTGTGGACACAATGGGAGATGAGAGAAAGGCAGAGGAGGAGAGATGGCGAGCAAGATGGAGGCAGAAGCTGCGCGTGCTTTTTCAGCCAAAGTGCCCTGTCAGACAAATGGTAGAGGAAGGGAGCCCAGCTAACTGGGAGAAAGAGTTTGAGATTAGAAAATGGGTTCTAAAATGGGAAAGGATTTTGCAGAGAGTCACGAATGCAGCAGTGGCGCTCGAGCCTTGAGCATGAGATAGTGAGAAATGTGACTTTCTGTGGATGAGATGGACAAAAACATTAAATACGTGCCCTGCAGCTGAGTGAGAACATCGCTGGCTTTACAATTGGTCACAGATAAAAAGGAAGAACTTATCACCACCCCTCCCCTGGCTCCCCACTTCTACCAACCCGTCCTCTATCCTGCTCCCTCTTAGTGGCTTTTGGATGTTTTTCGCAGTCATTAGATTAGCTTTGTCATGCTCAGAACCACAGGCTCCATCCGCTCCCATCCAGCGAGGATTCAAAGCCAGGGCATCCTGAGAGGGAAGCATCCAAAGCCTGCCTGCGTTTCCTGATAGCTTTGTTCAGTGCCACAACAAGAATCTGTTTGATTTATGCACAGGCTGAACCAGGACAACCAAGGAACTGTTTAACCCCTCGCAGGCCCCCTAGAGGGGGGATTTATGCTGCTTTTAGCTCTCACACACCCTTTATTTTTGAAAGAAAGGTACACAGGGGATCAGCACCAACACACCCAGAGAATGCTTCTTCCGCCTGCTTAGTGAGTCCACCTGAGAAAAAGGATTCTGGCTGCCGTGGGACTTTTGTTCTGGAGATTTGAACTGGGAAGTTACTCTGCATAGAGACAAGTGTTATGAGCAGAAGGTATGAGGACACTGCTTGGTGTTTCTTGCAGTTTTTTCAGCTTGAATGGGGACGATTAAGAAGATTAATGTACCTTGTGACCGGCACAGGGTTGTTTATCTTCTTGGTAAGGTTAACAGCTAACCTAAAAAAAAAATGGCATCCCCAAGATTAGTGTTTTTTTTATGTGTAAATGGGACTTCAAATGAAATCCCTCCGGTGTAGTTTATGTGATGCCTCTAATATTGAGTTAATTCAAATATGTATCTTAAAATTCTGCACACTGTCCTTGAACTAAAAATGGAGTGGCTGTACATTCTGCAGTCAGAGCTTTATGGTGCTCTTTTCTGTCTCACCTCTGGAGGGTGCCCTGCCTTTTATGCCTTGCTTTATGCGGTCACTGTACTGGAAATGATAAAGAAAATGACTGCCACTGCAGCCTGACGTCTGTGTCCTCCCTCCCGCCCTCCGGGTCTCTCTCAAACACACACACACTCAAAGATGGGATTATGCTTTAGTGCTTTGGCTTAATGAGAAAGCCTCTGTGGATGGGCAGTGGGGGTGATGATCACGTGTCCAGCCCGTGTACTACCGGTTTGGTCCAACAGAGGGACCAGTTTCACTGTCTCACTTTTACCTCTGTTCCCTCCGGCTCAGGCTGCCTCTCCCACAGAGGGATTATATTCACAGAGCTGTGGCGTTGTCTTTTAACCTGTCGTTCTACAATGAGTTCCCACTCTTGTTCATACAGTGACCTTGAGAGTGCTTCCTATTGTCTGGCCATGCATAACCCAGGTTTTACAGTTGAAAAGATAACAGGAGGGATTGAACATGTGGGTTTTTGATGTGCATGGGTGTGACTTGTGTTGTTTGACCGCTCTTCATGATGCCATGTAGCTATTTAAAAAGTATTTTAAGATTGCCATCAGAAGCTTTCTTCTGAAAGCTCCTGCCTTTTAAAACCAAACTTTTGTTTGGTTTTAAAGTGGTTTTTGCAAGCCTCTATGCCAAATGGCAAAAGAGGCCCTTCATATTTATCTAATGTATTCACATATGTTGACTGAGGGAGTGATGCAAGCAGATAGCCCTCATTTCCAGTCATGATCCATTTCTACAAAAACCTCTGTTGTCATCTGACTGACTAAAATGGGGAATCCCATAGAAGAGACTCCAAGGGGAAGTAATATGAATGGCTTTTTGAGTGGCCACTTACAGTATTAATGAGCTCGGAGAGAATGTTATTAATACTGAGGTCATCTTGCATAATTGATGGGGTGGGGGATATTATTATTATTCTGGCAGAAGGAAAGTTTCAATTTTTAAAATCTGGAGTTTCTTGCTCTGTTGCCTTATTTTTTGTGGGCTCAGGGCTTCAACACTTTGTTTCCTCTTAAGACCCCCGGATGTCCGTCTGCCAGCCCTCAGCTGGAGCAACAGCTGTCTGACGGATGCACAGCTGGAGCTGTGGCGACTCAGAAAATATCCTAAGACATGATACTTAGTGACTGAGAATAAAATGTCAAAGTCAGGTAAAAATTAAAAGATGAACAAGGCCCCTTCTGAAAGAAAAAACCACAAAAAACCCCACTATAAACATAAAAGCAGCTAATTAGCTTTTCAGAAGACATGACAGGCAGCTGTCTGCAGGTGGGGAATAGCTGAGAACTTTATTTGTAGCACCCTGGAGTCAAAAATGAAATCATCACAGCTCAAAGGAGTGTAATTAACATTGGAACAGATGGGCAAATTTAGGGCACATACAGGTATTAGGGAGTCGCAAGATAACTAAGGAAATAAACAGAAAAAAGGAGGAGGGAAAAATGCAAAGGTCAGGTGTAAGTCAGGTCTGCTTTGGAGTTTGACAAGATAACAGTAAATGTCGCTTGTCTTCATTTTTGTATCATTGGTAAACACGAGCACTCAAATTTCCCACTGGGAAAATGTGTTAAATGTCATGAGGAGTGTGGAAGACCATCTGAGGCGGTTACCTTTGTTGTTGAAAGCCACCTCTGCACAGCAGGATGCAGTTGCAGAATGAGCAAAGCATTTCACATCATTCTTTTGTGTGATGATTATACTATATCATATAAACCATGATTAAGGGAGTTGAAATGTAGGTTTCATCCTTAGAGTAAGATGACAATGTTTAACGGTACATAGGCTACATCACGATCAAAGCCTTTTTTCACAGCAAAACTGTCTGCATGTTGTGATGTTATATTTTACAAGAAATCATTTCATTTATATCAATGCACTCTGTTATTGGCTGGGAGGCTGTGGACAAAACTCCCTGTTTGTATATGATCAGAATCCATTCGAAACATCGATACAGTACAGGAAAATTGTTTTGTTTTCATGTTTGAAGGTAGATTTTGCAACAGATATCATTAAAAATAAACCCTTTCTATTCCCACTGGGGGGGGGACCCCCACACCAAATAGTCAGAAGATATAACAAGCCTTTAACGAGCGTCAACATGTGTTGATTAAAGTATGCAGCATCTGTCCATTCAAAGGAAGAAAACAAAATGGATTGAGATGAGTGGTAGAATGCACAGCCCCTGTGCACATTTTGTTATCACTTGTTTTTGATTTGCTAATTGTTAGTCACTTAAGCTGTGGAAAATGAAGTTTTTCTCAGCCTTTGTAACCTTTGGCTGCCTTTCTAACTCCTTCATTTTTGCCACCTACTCAGCATTGCCTTGAAGTGAGAACAGTCGGTTCCGTATCTACCATCCACTACAGTGAGTCACTGTCTTTTCCTCGTCTCCTGGGACGCCAAACGCTGTCATAGCCGTGGGCAAACAGGGCGTGGGTGAGAGTGCCAGAGAACAAGGAGAGGAAAAAAAGATCATGTGGGCGGGAGACGCTTGTCCTGGCCCAGTGGCCGTGGTGAACTAGGAATAAAAGGTTTCACAAGGACAGTTTCACCACTGCGTCATGCATCATCTTTACATTGATAGCAATAATGGACTGTTATTGTCGGAGCAGTTTTGTCCCCAAAACTCAGATACAAGGTCGGTGTCAGGTTAATGGTACTTTGAATGGCGAGTCTTCCTGCTCTGTTGAATACAATTTAGAACATAATGTGACTGAGGTGCTTGGTTACTAATTATAATGTCCCTCAAAGCAGAATGATGTGCCAGCAATTGAGAATAGCTTTGGAAAAACAAGTTCAGTTCAGTCGTTTTCAAAACCTTTCGACAGCCGTAAACATCCTCTCAACTGCGTCACATTTGATCAAACTGGAACATCGAAGGTTTTATGGTGTGATTTTATTTCCAGCCAAGAATATAATGTTGGCTGCAACTTGAGATTTGTGATTTCACTCAGCTCTTTTGAAAGATAGGACGTCCATTCGGAAGACACGGAAGTGTACATATTGGCAACACAAGAAGAAGAAGATTGCAGAGTATAAATTGCAGAAATAATAAAACATTTTGCATTCATAAAGCAAAACAATGGATGGATAATGAGAGTGAGTGTGGGAGGCATGTCCAGGTATTGTTAACTATTTAAATCTGGATTAGTCAGTGGTGTCCAGTCAGGCTTTGTTTTGCCACATGTGCAGCAGCTTAGCATGTGGAGCAACCTGTCTGTGACCGGGTCAAAGCTGTCTCACTGTTGCATCAAAGGTTGTTTTTCTTGAGGTTTTTTTTTTACTCTTTATGGGAGTGAACCTGAGGCGCAAAGGGCTCTGCAGCACCTCCGTCCAATAGCAGTGCAAGCGCACAACACCGTCAGCTGTCACTGTTTTGGCGAAGTGATACGATGCAGGAACAGAAGGAAATATATGCGTGTTGACAGAAGTCCCCAGTGTCACATCGCTCAACTGCCGAGCACACACACGAAGTTAAACAGCCCGATCCACCCCAGTGTCGCGTGATTAGGACCAGAAAAACAACAAACTGCCCTCTGAAATGTCTGTCCTGCTCTGCATTTCTAATCGCTCCCTCTGGTTTTTGTTTTTGTTTTTTTTTTTTTTTACCTTTCCTTCGTCATAACATTATTTTTGGGACATTGTTCGGACATACGTGCGCAAAATTAATGAGAGTCGCAATCAATACGCATGACGAAGGGTTGGGTTTTTTTCCGCTTCTGAACATGATCTGCATGCTTCGGCTTCCCCGTAGCCAGAAGGTTATTGACGAGGAAGTCTATTTGCCAGGCTGGTTCATAAATCAGTTTTCTAGCGCACAATAAAAAGGGCGGTGGCGCTGACAAAAAAAAAAAAAAGGAGGGAGAGCGATTCTGTGGAATCTCAGGAAAAACAGTTCACCGACGCCGCTGTCCGCTGACGGAGTCGCGATTTTAAAAATGGATATATCGATAAAACACCTGAGCTTTCGCTTTGGGAGGTTGATTTTATCAGATGGTGCTCGATTATTTTACCGGAGGTGCTGAAATGCAGCCAGCGTCGTTCGAGCGAGAGGCTCACCCTCCCCTTTTGCTCGCAGACGGCAACACCGCCACATCTCAGGGAGGGAGAGAAAGAGAGAGAGAGAGAGAGAGAGAGGGAGAGAGACCAATAGGCATCATCTGTGAGAGCAGTCAGCCTTGCTGGGGGGGATAGATTAATTTGAAAACATCAACCAGACAGACAAAGGAAAACATGGATGTACAGGGAAAAATGTTCTCAGGCACCAGAGAGGATGCGGTGTTCAGCCCGCACACACTCGGAGTTATGCACTGACGAGCCCCTCGTTTTTGGATGAGGCGGGTGGGGACCCTCAGCAAGCTGGAAAGGCAGAAAGATTTCTCCAACCCGTCCGCAAATCCTGCCTGCCTGCGATGGCTGTGACGGCGCGATGCCGTTACAGTGAAAAGGAGAATGTGCCTTTTTTGTTTTATTTGCTTCTATTCGCACTCAGTGGCCTTACAAGTGCACAGATTCGGTACTCCATTCCGGAGGAGCTGGAGAACGGAGCAGTAGTCGGGGACATTGTGCGGGATTTGGGTCTGGATCTGAGAAAACTTTCTGCCCGACGCATCAGGATCACGTCGGATAGTGGACGAAGATATTTCACCATCAACCACAAAACCGGCAATCTGGTGGTGAGTGACCGCATTGACCGGGAGACTGTTTGTGAAGTCAGCGGCACCTGTTCACGCAGCCTGGAGGTGGTGTTGGAAAACCCGCTGGAGGTGCACAACGTGGAGGTGGAGATTCTGGACGCCAACGACAACGCGCCGCAGTTCCCTCGGGATGAGTACCAGCTTGAGGTGTCGGAGTCGGCTCACACCGGGTCGCGGTTCCACATCGAAGGCGCTCAGGACGCAGATGACGGCTCCAACTCCGTTAAGCAGTATCGACTCAGCCCAAATGACCACCTCGCTTTGGACTCTGTCAAACCGTTTTCCAATAATAAGCACATCGAGCTCATACTCAAAAAGCCCTTCGACCGCGAGCAGACGCCCTCTCATCAGCTTATCCTGACGGCAGTGGATGGAGGCACCCCACAGCGAACTGGCACGGCTAAAATCAATGTCCGTATCCTCGATGCCAACGACAACGTGCCTGCATTTGACAGTTCTGTGTACAAAGTAAAATTGTCTGAGAACTCTCCAAAGGGTGCTCTTGTGATCAAGTTGAATGCGACTGACCCCGATGATGGAACCAATGGGGAAGTTTTCTACTCTTTCAGCAGTTATACACCTGAAAGAGTCCGGCAGATGTTTTCGTTGGACACGGACAACGGCGAAATTAGGGTACAAAACAATATAGACTATGAGGAGACAAACACGTATGAAATGTACATACAGGCGATGGACAAGGGACCAGCCCCCGTGGCAGTGCACTGTAAAGTAGTTGTAGAAGTTTTGGATGTCAATGACAACATTCCTGAGATTGTGCTGTCTTCGCTCTCCAGCCCCGTGCGTGAAGACGCTCGGGCTGACACGGTAGTAGCATTGATTAGTGTGATTGACAAAGACTCTGGACCAAACAAGCAAGTAACCCTGGAGATCATGCCCAATTTGCCTTTCAAGATCAAGTCCTTCCGGAACCACTACACTATCGTCACGTCCGCTTTCCTGGACCGCGAAACTATCTCGTCCTACAACGTCACAGTGAACGCTGTCGATGGAGGCTCTCCGCCTCTGTCATCCCAGATGACCTTTAAAGTAGATGTTGCAGATGTTAATGATAACCCGCCTCGTTTCGAGCAGACGTCGTATACCGTTTATATTACAGAGAACAATGCCCCTGGTGCATCTCTCTGTGTTGTTAAAGCCACAGATGCTGATGCTTCAGAAAATGCACGCATCACCTACACTGTCCTCAATGACAACAACCATGGTATTCCTGTGGCCAGCTACGTCAGCGTCAAACCTAACACAGGTGAGGCTTATGCCCTTCGCGCTTTGGACTTTGAGAAGCTACGAGAGTTTCACTTTCAAATTAAAGCCCAGGACAACGGTGTGCCTCCCCTCAGCCGAGTGGCCACCGTATATGTTTACATTATGGATCAGAACGATCATATGCCCAAGATAATATATCCACCAGCCAATGGGAGCCGCACCACAGAGACACTGATGAAAAATGCCGAAGCTGGAGCGTTGGTCAGCAAAGTTGTGGCGTGGGACGGTGATGCAGGACAGAATGCTTGGTTGCTTTACTCCCTGGAGCAGACCAACACAGACTTGGACCTCTTCAAGGTGCACGAGTACACAGGAGAGATCCGCACCACCAGGCGCGTCATCGAAGACAACTCGACCTCTTTCATACTGACTGTTTCAGTGCACGATAATGGCCTACCACCGCTCTCCTCCACCGCAACCATATATGTTCACGTGATGGAACTGCCCCCAAAAGTAGCCCCCGATCCAAAGCGCATTATCAGGCCCAACAGTCCCCTTATGTTTTCCAATGTCACACTCTACCTCATCATTGCCTTTAGTGCCACAACCTTTGTATTCCTGGTCACCATTTTCGTGCTGGCCATTGTGCGTTGCCACGCTTACTGTACCCAGCCTGGGTCCTGTTGCCCCTGTTGTGTTTCCAAGAAGAGTGTTCCAGAAGGGGGCACCGCAGCAGGTGGTGGAGGGGGTGGAGGAAGACCTCCAGGTGGAGGGGGCGGAGGGGGTGGAGGGCAGCAAGCCAACAATGTGGCACTGCGCCGTGACCTCAAAGTGGAACCCCACTACATTGAAGTACGGGGGAACGGGTCTTTGACCAAAACGTACTGTTACAAGACATGCCTGACTGCCACATCAGGAAGTGACACTTTCATGTTCTACAACACGGGACGGCCACACAGTGGCACCTGGGGCTCAGGCTATGTCACCAGCCACAGCGGGCAGAGCCAGCTATTTGTACGCCGTCTCAGTATGCCCGATGCCACTGCCATCCAGGTGTGTGTTTCGAGTTATCTCACTGTTATGCTACGTTGCGTCTTGACAGGTGAACACACAGTCACCATATGTGGAACCTTCTTAGAAAGTTCAGACTTTGATCGAGGGCGGTGTTGTTGCAGTGGGATTCAGCTGACATTTATAGCTTTAGAGCTGTTGTGTTTTTATCTGTTCTCCTGGCATTCGATGCTTCAAAATATATGTTTCCACTGTTTTTCAGTTGTTTTTTTTTACTGGGTTAAAAAGAAACACGCTTACCTAAAATTTGCACATCCATCACTTGTGTTCAAGGGTTTGTTTGCTTTTTTTTAGAGGGGTTTGTTTAAAATTTGATGACTCTCCCGGGGACATGTTTATGTCTTTCTCCAAAACATAATCCTTCAGGGTGAAAAAAAGGAATCAAGTACATTTCCTATATTTATAGTTCCAACGTTCCATTCACTTGTTGCAGCTTCCACAGTGTTTCGTGTGCTCTTTGGGTTGTGGTGTTGTTCAGATTAGCTGATCATTTTTTACGACTCATTGCTATTGACGGGTTGTTTTGTAATTGGATGTAACAGTGGAAGATGTTGGAAATGGTCCTCGCAGTGACGGTCGGCGCTGTCTGCGCTCTTAGTTATCAGGTTCAAGCTTAATCACCTTTGACCCTGTACTGTCTGTGTTATCGGTCTGTGGTGGGCTCGGTGCCACAAGGTTCAGTCGGTCCGGAGGGCACAGGATGGTCATCTGTATGGAGAGAGAGAGAGAGAGGGGAAGGGAGTGAGAAATAATGCAGTTTTTGCCAGCTACAAGGGCCACCAGTCCCACTGCACCAAATTATCTTCTTCTGGTCACGTAGCTCTCTCGTACTGAACAGTCGGCTGGATTTAAGGAATCTGTGAAAAAGGAGAAAGAAAACAGACTGAGTCTGAGTTTCAACGCATTAGGAACATCGCTTGATGTTTTATTAGCATTTTTCCTTTGTACAAGGTTGACAATAAGATGCAGACATCTCGTAGCATCCAATGCTGCCTGTAAAAAGGAAAAGAAAACCGATAGTCTGTGGACAAAATAGACATGATGTGCTTTCTAATGTTCATGTTTGCTGCGATGCCTCCCTGTGTCTCTCTGTGCAGCACAGAGAAGAGTGCAGAAGCAGAGAGTGATAAAAGGGGAAAACATAAATTTTGTAAGGCTATTTTTCAGCTATCAGTTGACATGTTCCCCATTAAATGCCAGTCATGTTTGTTCTTGCTATGTAATTAAATGGCAGCGATGTGTTTCTCTGTACTGTGCGCGGATTGGCTGCCCGCGCTCAGAAAAGGCGGGGGGATAAAAGGTGATTGGACACAGTGTTGATGGCGGAGGTGTGAGCTCTGTATCCATGCTAGAAGTGCTCACTGAGAGGGAGAGGGAAGGATTGAGGAAAAGGCGAGAAATGTGTAGCCCGAAAGATAAGAAGCACTGTTCAGTTTTACAACACAGCAAGTGACACGGAAAAGCAGCGAGATTATTCCCTGATCTTTGTCTTCAAGTGATTTTTGGCTTTCAATTTTCTAAACATGATGTGTCATTTGCTCACTTCGTTGTTTTAATTCTGTGTTTGACTTGGTTTTCTCGTGTTAATCTTGTGAGATAGTTATCATCTAGTTTTGTGTAACAGTCTCTCCTTGTTTGGATATTTAACTAGAGTCATCCGCCTGCAGCAGATGCTTCTGTTCAATGTGTGTGAATATATATTTATTCCTTTTGAATATACAACCAAGCAGACCAGCCTCCCTTTGGATGCTGCAGCAATTTGGCAAATATTTGATCGTGTTGTATTTTTTTGTTTTATGCATTCAATGCAACATTCAGACTATTTACTTCCAGTGTGATTCCTGCCATTAATTGTCTTTTGGTGAGAGATTTTCTTGGTTTAATTTAAGATTTAATTTTTGGGTTTTTTTCCGTGTCTCCGTATGGGTGCAGGCTGCAGTCCTCTGTCTCCATGCAGAATCCTGCTCTGTTTGAGTGACTCTAGGAGGAATACCAGGCTTCTCTCATTAAACCGAATATTGGATTTCAAGGGTGATGAATGTCCACTGCAAACGCAGAGAGGTCAATGCAGCTTCAGCAGCAAGTGAACATCTGTCATGTTTGAAAGGAAACGGGATTGCAAATGAGACTCTTATGAACTCCTCAGCTGTGACAGGCTAATTTAGTGTCCTGGATCAGGTTAGTTTAGGTTCACCTTTAGTTGGGTTCAGAAAGACAATGCAACTTGATATTTTTTTAGCTGTCTTGAGGTATTGTTTTGCTGCACAGTGAAACTGGAACTAAAGCTCTAAATCTTTTTCCATCCTCGCACTCTGTAAGGTTTGTGGGTGTTGTATCTGCACGTATTTTCAGCTAGTATAAATCCACTTGTGCACAGACCTTGAAGTCTCTTATCAGGATGTCACCAACAAATTGCATCGCAGGCAGACAGGCAGCAGCGGTGATAATGAGGTGCCACTTCGTGTCTCTCTGCTGTGGAATTGTCTGACTTTACGTGCTGAGGGAGTTAATCTGATATCAGCCCTCCCTGCCCCATCCTGCCTCCACCTGTGACCTTCACTACAATGAGGTGACAAAGGAGGTTGAGAGCGAAATGTTGACCATGTTTTGTCACATTTATTCAGAGTATATGCAAAATAAATGTTTTTTTGTGTTTTGTTTTGTTTTTTTCATCGTAGTGAAGAGGATGTAACAAGGAGAGCTCAACAGCACAGGGGTTGGGGGGGTAGCTGTTTGCAGGTGGATTAGAGGATTGAAATGTGGTGAGGGGAAACTGCAGTGTTGCTGAAAAACATGCTCATCTTTCAGTAGTCAGGGGAAGACTCAAACATTCAAATTCTGGGGAGCTCAGTGAGGAAATTGTCAACTCTGGATGAGCAACGGTGAGTTTGACCAGCATCTCTCATCAGAGCATGAGAGCTCTGCAGCCTCTCAACACAACAAGCTAAGAAGATGTTCTCCAGATATGCAGCCTCAAGCCCTATGTGTTACAGTACGAAGGTCAGCAGGCTGCTTTAATACTGTTTTCCTCAAAGTCATGGATGAAAGTGGGGAACGAGGGAAGAGGAGAGGCGGCATGTGGCTAAAAAGAGCCGAGTGCCCCTTCAAGCTTTGATTCATCCCTTACTACTCTCCAAATGCTGAGGGAAGCTGCCACTGGCCTCTGTGTGTGTGTGTGTGTGTGTGTGTGTGTGTGTGTGTGCGTGTGCGTGTGCGTGTGTGTGTGTGTGCGCGCGCGTGCACGTGCGTGCGTGTGCACGTGCACGTGCGTGTACTAGCAGTTCTCATCTATGACTTATTAATGAGAAGGTATTGGCTTTCGCTTGTACTTAAGACTCAATTCCTCTCACTTTCTCTTGCAGCCCAAGGCACCGAATTCAGACTGGAGATATTCGGCCTCCCTGAGAGCTGGTGGTGTAATGCAGAGGTAAGCATCTGGATTTTCCTTTTTTTCACTTAACTAAACATCTCAACGATAAATCATACTTCACCATGACTAACCGATTAAAAAAAAATCTGACCACATAAATGAATACGTCCACCACCCCTTTCTGACCAACAATCACCATTAATTAGGATACTTCATTCTGTTCTGCTTCCTTACACATGTAAGTCATATATGCCATCAGACTCCCAATAAGGGATCCTGGGTGGCTGTTGAACAATATGGGTGCAAAATGAGTTAGGGGTTAATCCAGAGTTATTCTTCTCCAGTTTAGTGTGAAAATCTCTCAAAGAGAGTTTTTTTCAGTCATTCTTCACCCGTCTGATAAAGACAGGGTTATATATACTGATGCTTATTAAAATACACTGCATACTCACACTTTGGTAGAGCTTTTTCTGACAAATAGAAACAAAGCAAGCTCATTTCGTTATCCGTCAGCACCCTTCTGTAAATCAGCTAATTTACAGTTTTTGAGTGACGTGATGAATCATGTTTTTGTAACTGATTTGCGCACTGTCATCCTAACATTGAGTTGTGTGGAGATGTGTCTTGACTCTGATGCTTCTCTATAAATATTTGTTTTCAGTCTTGATATTAAGGTCTGCTTCACGGTCCAATCCTCTGGTGACATTTCACCAAATCTGTTTTAGGTTGTTGAACAGAATGAATAACGCAAACATGAGCAGGGTACAGAGTGTCCCCATCACATGGCCAGTAGGCAGATCCTTTCAAATGTCCTGAAAGGCCTCTCTTTTTTTCTACATCAGGCCTGACCAGGTTGATAAATGTGGTTCAATACAAATGCCATTTCCTGTAAAGATGTCTGACATCATCCTACCTACACCATTACCTCTGAAGCAGAACAAATGACCTTTTTGTCATTTAAAAAAAACCTCACCCCTTCAAATTTGATCAAAGCCTTTCTCTTGGAAACGTATTTTAGGTTTGTGATTGTGAGATTTAGGAAGTGAAGACAAATGTAGTGTTACCATGGACAGATGGAGAGCTGACAGGGGGGAGGAATAAGCAGCGAGGAGGTCAGTGATGTATGAAGGGGAGGTTGTCAGGTGGAAAGATGGCTTATCAGTGACACTGCACTGTGACCACAGATCACGTTCGCAATACGATGCTGGAGTTTTTACCTGCTGTGAGAATAAATCACGAGTCGAGCCGATGCACTATAATTGCTAGCACTCACAGGCTTAATAAGATAGATGAGTTATCGGCATCTGACCGCCATCTTTTTTTTAAAGCTTATTTCTAATCCTGTTTAATCCGTCCCCAACTGAAACAAAAGTCCAGTTTTAACATCTCTGTGGCCAATTGCTTTAGATTTTGCAAGTAAAACACATGCTGGGAGACAAAAGGCTGTCAACACCTCTGTATATACTATCATTATATATTATATCAGGCTGATTAATTCTCATTAAGTACAAGAGTCAAGCCCACAAGAAAAATGTAGGTCCTGACACCTCTGTCAAAGCTGAACCAAACAATATAGTTTCAATGCGACTGTACCTTTATAGCACATTCCAGCAATTTGAAGTGCTTTACATCACTCAAACACACACAAACAGCAACAAATGGGGGAAGTAAACAAGCAACAATACAAAAGGTTAATAAAACTGTGAAGACAAGAAAAATGATCATACCAATAATAAAGACACTTCAACAGTTAAGATATGGTGAAGCATTTAATAAATACTGTCCATGCATCACTGACAGACCGTGACAGTTTACAGACCTTGCTTTTTTTTGGACTTTTAACACTAATATACACAATGATTGATTCAATCCCATGTTGTCAGATTAATGGCAGCACATCATCTGGGTGTCATTAATGTTGCACCGATTCCCTTTTTATCAACAGCAGGGATTACAGAGGGTTAATGGGCTTGAGTCAAGCAGTCCAACATATTACATGTTTTTAGCCACCCCGTCCCCCCGTGATGTGTTTGAGGGTGACTGTCCCTCATGTTTCATTACAGAGCATCACTGACTGTTAACGGATTCATACAGTTTCATAATCAGAGCTTAAAGGAGAGATTTTGGATACCGCACCCAAACACCAATGCAGTAGCAGTGACCCACTTATTTTATCTGTGATGGAATGCAACTTTTTTTGTTTTGTTTTCTGCAGCGCAGTGTATCCAGACTCTGTTTGTGCATTATTCCTGGTATAAACTGAGGGTGAAAAAATGTGAATAAAGTCAGTTTCATGTTGTCGACTGATCAAAAAGTCGGTGGTTCTCGGCTGAAAGATGATGTTGACCTGATGAGGAAGGATTAAGGGCAAGCATCATTAGCTGGAGAGTGTGTTATCAAACCAGTATTCCCCATTAATATTTAATCAGCGTATCCTGATTAAATATTTGTGGTGCAAAGCAGCACTAAAATTCCCTTCATCACTGGATCACTCCTCTCCATAGAGACACGATACATAGGGGATCTCAATTCATACTATTTCACCCACACATTTCTTTACAGTTTCTGCACATCTCTCGAGTTTGGGATGTGAAACAGTCGCAGAAACCTCATGAGCACATAGATCCACACAAACCTCAATTGTTCTTTGATTTTTTTGAGTTAAACTTCAAAGAAGGAAGACGTGAGGACAAGTGGATTAACGTGAAATTGCAGCACAGATTAGAATTAGAGAATTAAAGTCGTGTTTTTGATTAGATGTTTTTTTTATGTCACTGTGTCAAGATTATCTATTCAGTACTAAACAAGTAAGGTCGAAATTAAGCTGTCAAAACTCTGTATCTATAAATTAATTACCGGTAGTTTAACTGTTGTGCAAATCACAGGAAAATCATGCTCCGTCTGTTTTGCATGGCTTCATGTGTGTTCTCTAACGCTCATGAAAGATTCAACCTAAATTCTTATCATCAGAGCTTGACTATTTTATCATTTTAAAGCAGAAGCTGTGTGAAGGAGCTGTGATTTATCACCTCATCTTTGGCTGTTTTTTAGCACTTCAGAGAGTGTTTTCAGCAGAGGAGGGGGTGCAGAAATGTCATGAAACAGGAGTGAAAATAAAAAAACCAAAAAAAACTGCCATCTGTAATCTGTAATCCTGAAAATGTGGCTAAAATATAGCATGAATACAATAATCCTAATCTGTAATCACACATTTTGGGATTGTGCTTGCTACACTGTCAACCACCCTTCATGCAACATTTGATTTTGTAGTCTATACCCAGAAGAAGTAAATGTATTTATGTGTATAAATGTACACATATGATTTTAGTCACATAAAACAAAATAGTATAAAGAGCAAGCAAAGTGGAAAATGCAAAAAATGAGATTTTTTTTGGAAATAAGACAATAATAAAAAAATAAATGGTTACTGGCCCAGACACCTGAGCTGAATTGATGAGCCCAGATAAGGAGGGAAAACCTGTACATTTGCATTAGTCCTTCAAAGCCAAACTCTGGATTTGTTATGGAGTGCTGTTTCTGTAAAAGGAGCATGGGATTAAAGTCTGGTGTTTTATGTGTTTGTGTGTTGTTTTGTCTTTTAGTTCAGTGCACATGGAAGAGTCCTCGGTGATGCAGGGAGCCCAGGGAGTCCTGGTTCAGAACTGGCCCACAGCATCCAGTGCTGCTGGTAAGAGTCTGTCAAACTACTCTCAACTGAAGCGAAGTTCATATCGTTTTTTGTTTTTTTTTGTTTTTTTTTATCACAGCTATTTCTAAATTGTAGTATTGTTAGAAAAAAAAGCACAAATACCATGAAGGACATCCCTTATAGTGTTTCAGTTCACAATGGTCGGATACATTTGAAGGTGAAAGTCTTGAAGGCTGCAATTATAAAAGCAAGTTCTTAATATTTTGGGTAACTTCTTTCCTATTCGTTGCTAATTGTAGCTTAGCCTGGAGTGTTTCTTTTTAAGGAAATAATTAAAGCTGTCAGGCTCTACTTTTTTGAGCTACTATGCAAGCTATGAAAATTGAACTGTCTCTTGAATTTAATTCTTTTGGAAATACCACACTCTAATACCACACTCTAAAACCTAGTATTGGTTTGTTGGTGTCAAATTTGCAGCAGTTTATTCAAGTCAAGTTATTATTTGTCTTTTGTCAAGTTTTGCTTGAAAGACAGTGCAGTGGGCAAAGATGGGGTGTGGTTTTTTTTCCAGATACCAAGACTGGTGAGAACGAGTAACTGTTGACAAATAAAGAGAAGAGCTCAGTGTTGAAGACTCTATTTTTTTAGATGCACATAAAAATGTCGCCTGGAGAATTGATTAGACTTTGTTACCCCACAAAACTCCACAGCAAAAGAGAGTTCAAAATCAATATGAGACCCTTAACATGATAAAACACGAGAAGTTGAAGGTTCAAGAGAGGACTTGCATCCACAGTGTCAGCCTTCCTCAGACAGACCCTTAATTTCCTGAATATGATCATTCAGGATGAAACATGGAATGATGTGGTGGAGAGAGAAGTGAAGGTGAAAAGGGTGGGAGAAGAAGACATGCACGATAAGAAGACTGCAGCAACTAGAAGAGTGCAATTAAGTTAAGATAAAGAGGTGATTTGTCGTAATTAGGAGCGAGGAGCTGGCTCGGCCTGGTGTCTTTTATAGACAGAAGGCGGTGGGCTGGGCAGGCAGACAAACTACCCACACAGTAACTACTGTCTCTTCCCATCCACACTCACGTACACACTTCCTCCTCCGCTCTGCCATCGATTCGTTGCCTTGGCTGAGGACTCACAGCCTGCAGGCGCTTCAAAAACAGGAGAGACGGGGAGAAATGATAGAGTGAAAAAGACAGAGGAAAAGAGGCAGCAGTGACGTCTTTGGGGTGGGACAGCGATAACGAGATCAGCTGGTGAGGATTTAAGCCCGCCTAATTAGGCTGTGGCAGTTCCAGAACAACACCTTGAGCACACGCTAACCTTGTTTTTGCTTGGGGGCCACCTGCTTCTTCTTTATCTCACTGTGGGCTGGGTCGAGAACGGAAATATCAGCCAAGGGCTCCAGAAGCTTCAGGCCAAATTTACGGGTTGGACTATAAATAATTTGGGGTGAAACATGTCAGAGAGCATGTGAGATATTCTTTTTATGAGGCTCTAACTACAAGACGAGACTGGGTCTGATTTATGCTCTGACAGTGAAGCTGATTCTCTCCATCATGTATCGGAAATGAAGATATTGATTCGATATGGCGCATCACATCTCTATGAGTCACAGGCTGCGCTATTTATATCCTCTTGTTTGTTAACTGCAGAGTTCAGGTGGGTTTGTTAAGGGAGCAGTTTCAGTCTGGTTGTTGATCCTGCAGTTTCCTTGCACAGCATGTTCACATGCTATGATGTGAAGCACAGAACTCCAGTCGACAACACCGCCGTTCCCTTCCTCTGATTCACAACATGCAGCTCTGTGTGTTAGTGTTTCTGTGTTGCGGCTTTTGTGTGTCCGTGCATGTGTGTTTGGCCGTGTTTTGGCTGCCAGCTTTGTGTGCTGCTCCTGCTGTGACAGATGGAGCGCAGCCCACGCCCAGATTAACAGACCCACAATAATAAAATCAGGGTTCTGCTCGGCGTCTTACTCTCCTGTCCTATCTGTTCCCATGTACGTGTTCGTCATCTGACTCGCTGTGTTTCACTGGCGCAGTCCCAGAGCTCAGAAGGATTCAAAGAAATCTGGGCTGAATTTGCAATGATGGGAAAAGAGAGACAGGAGAGGATGGAGGGAGACGGAAGGATTGCGAGGCGAATATCTGAAGATAAACAACGAAGAAGCGATTCGAGTGTTTGAAAGGAAATGACAATGAGGAAATCGGAGTGACTGACTGAAACAAAGTGTGCAAGGAAGGGCGAGGAAGCTGCATGAGGCTGCTGTTGCTAGGGAAGAGTGGTGAGACGAGACGGAAAAAGAGAGACAGGGAGAGAGAGGGAGAGAGAGGGAGAGGGAGAGAGAGCTTGCAGCATTATTCTCCATCAGCATAAGCACTGTCACCATGACTCCTACCAATGTCCTACTGCTTCACAGGAGGATGTTGTTTCCACGGCAACCATTCATGGGTCCTAATATTGGGAAAAAGAGGGAAGGGAGGGGGTGTTATAAAGAGGTGGGGTGCAAACATATGGCGTGGAACAGAAAGGTGCAGAAGGAGGGAGAGGAAGTGGAGAGAATGCAAAAAAGCACGCAGGTGAAGGACAGAGTGAAAGAAGAGGAAATGCACATACATGACCAAATCTGATACCGATCGATGGAGTGAAAGGAGGATGGTTGGGAAGTTGGAGTTGAAGGGAAGGGGAGAGAACAGAGGAGTGAGGAGCAGTAGAGTGACCTACATTCATAGGGGCGTTGGTGTATTGCAGAGGTGGATGCAGGTTTGCTGTCTTCTGTATCGCATGCACGTACACACACACACACACACACACACACACGCACACACACACACACGCACGCACACACACGTTCTTGTTTTTTTTCTTTCTTTCTTTCTTTCACCTTCTCAGTCTTCTGTTATCAATGAATTTGACCAATTACAAGAGTTTTCTTGGTTTGTCAGAACATCGATCATATCTGCATATTGGCATTCTGAAGCCTTATGTCATAGTTTTTAATTTAATGAATTCAATTCAGAGATGAGTGTGCAACTGCACCAGTAAATCATAAGTTTTTATGAGGGAACGTGATGGAAAAACTTGGCAACCTCTCAGTAAGATACCGAAAATGTAGTGTGGGCTGATTTTCATTTGGGTGTGGTAGAACCATCCAGAATGGTTCTTTCTTTTGGATCCCTCTGCTCCCCGCTTCCTTCTCTCCACTCTGTTGTTCGCTTTCCTTTATTGTCACTCTGTTTTTGTGTTCCATCCAGCGCACTGTGAGTCTTTAAATAACCTGGCAGTTCCCTTCCTCTGTCTGTCTCTGGAGGATAAATCCATTTCTCCATTTTTTTTTTGTCAACTCACCCATATTTAAACAGACTTTAAACATACAAATACACAAAAAACAACTCAAACCCTCCCACAGAAACATACAATCCCATTGTTATTTCCATCATATTCAAGTGCTGTCACAGGGGACTGCTTGTGTCCACCATCTGCCACAAGATCTAGCTGGCAGCAGACGGCAAGGTGCTCAGTCTGGCATGAAACCCAAACAAGGACACACACACACACACACACACACACACACACACACACACACACACACACACACACACACACACACACACA
>JAUESF010000047.1:7564904-7578830 GCA_032274765.1 Malacoctenus tetranemus
CACACACACACACACACACACACACACACACACACACACACACACACACACACACACACACACACACAAACACACACGCGCACACGCACACACACACACAGACACACGCACACGCACACAGACTTGTAAAGGTATAATTGCTTCACCTATTTCTATAATATTGATTTCCTTGACAATACCTGATTTTCTGTAACGTTAACATTAAAATATATGGTAATTTATGCAGGTACCCAAATGTATTCTTCTAGCACTTCACAGGGATTGCTCTGAAGCCATGAACACATGAAAAGGTAGCTTTTTGAGCAGACAGCAACATCACATTTTGTTCTTGTAAAAAAATGCTCATTCGCGGTAAGCTGACAGGCACAGGTGGTGTTTTGGGATCGGGTGTGGTCCCACTGCAGTGCAGAGAAGCAGGAAATGCAAAAAAAAAGACCAACTTAAATACATTTTTCTAATATCTTCCCCACTTTTTTCACTCTTCATTTCGGTGCCGTGTTGCATCTGCATCCTTGCGCATCCTGGTCCCTCGTCTTCCTCCTCATCCTCATCCTCTTCCCTCTGTCTTGGTTCCTTATGTAACGCTGCACTGCGCTCCACTGCGCTTCTCCCCAACCGGACGATCACAGGGCAAGACAAGTGAATGAATAAAGTAGATGTGGCAAAATGGAGCTTGGGTGATTTAAGTGGCTGTGAAAACCTTTGGCGTCACAGGAAACTGAAGGGACTGAAGTCACACGCAGAGAATCTGGGACTGAAGACTTGAGGGATCAAACTTTGAAGGACCCACAGTCCGATTATGTTGGAAACTTATTGATCACAGGCTTTGGTGTCTCTCTTGTATTTTGCGTACACACAACAGAGCAGTGGAGAACAACAGGCATCATTGTGCAGCGAACAGTCATGCTGGTGTGTAACGCGTCGATGATGGACAAGCTGTTTTATACCCAATCACATTAATGTTGGAATAAACACTGATAGGCGTGATTAAGGCTCTTGTCAATAACTGGGAGGGACGGCTGTTGACTGGCGGAGTTTTCACGCTAGATTAGCTGAAAGGTCAGGAGAAATGACAGCGAGACGGAGCGTGTGGAAGGAGGGTGGTGGTGGGGGAAAACGGAGACGCCGTGTTGTGCAAGAGGCACAGAGAAAATAGGGTGGGAGCTCTGCAACAGCCATTGACAGATCAGTGGGAAGCAGCAGCGTGGGGATTAGTTTTTGTGAAGGAGCAAGACTCTTGACGGAGGGAGACGCATGGAGTCAAAGGAAAACACACGAAGAAGCGTTTAGGAGGATACATCACAGGGATAAATATAGAAGTGACAGATGTGCAGTTTCCCTCTCAGGTCAAATTCACATCACTGTTCATCACTGTGTTAAAGGACATCAAAATGACATGTGTTGCTAGAAATGCTAGGCAGAAAAAAAAATCAAGATTAACTGTCCAGATTAGTGAAGACTAGCATGATACGGCCATTTCCTAAGCAGGTGCTCCATATTTGAACTTAATCAGACGATGGTGTCATGCACTCGTCTTCAATCTCACATGAAGTGATCATCCTCATATGGGAGTGACTCTGCCCCCTATACTCTTCACCATCTGTCTGCTCTCAGTATGACTCATCAGTCTCCAGGGTGTTGTTTTGTTTTCCAATGCAACTTTGCATTGAGGCACTGCTGTCTCATCGAGTTCTCACATCCCAATAAACGGGTAATCTCTTTGAGGCAGGAGAGCAGGGATACTTCAGGAAAAACTCTTGTTTTACCGATATAATTTACATTTTCATCTATATTTTTGATCTCTATTCTTAATTCATTCTCCTTTTTTTCTACTCCTCTTTTGGGATGATGGATTCAGTTTCGAGTTTCAGCCATGGGAGTCAGATGAGGATTTATCCAGTGGTCAAAGACTGTCCTCGATCGACTGATTGTGACTTGTTCTGTCCCTGCGTCTGTAGAAACAGCCCAGGCTGGATCTTGCCTGTCCCCTTCCCTCCTCATCTCTCCAGTCTCTTTGTCAAACTCGGTCTTTTCTCTGCAGCTCTTTGCAGCTGTGTTGTCATGGTCAGTGAAAGCATGGGAGATCTACAATGAATAGTTGCATGACCCACTTTACTCTTGAACAGTGGTATAAAAAAAATACCTTGGGGATTTTAACTGTAATTTGTATTAATTTCCTTCTTCATGATAAAAGTCTAAAATGGTGTTGATGAAAACACAGAAAATCGAAAAAATGTCGTCATTATTCCATGAAACTCAAATCTTTGTATGAAAATTATTTGTGTGTTTGTTCAACAACAACTTCAGAAAAAACAAACTGGTTGAGTGCTTCAATTTACAGATTTATGAAATTAGATAAAATGACATTCAGTCTGGTTGTTTGCTTGTGGTTTGGTGCTTTCTCTGCAGAAGGAGGAGCTTTACAGTGCTGCGTGCCTCCGTGACTGATTAGGATTGAATGCCAAGCCGGACACATTATGCGATGGTGGATTTACTTCATAAATCCTTCACTAAGAGCAGACCTCACTTGTCGTTGGTAATTGAAAACTGATAGCGCTGCAGGAAAAAAAAACTGAAATCGAGTTAAACACAAGAACATGTTTCTGTGAGGCTTGTGGTTTGTTTATGGAACAGTTTGGGTGCGGGGGGGCAAGGGGGGGTACAATTGGTGATTATGTTGTAAGTGATGGTTTTAGCTTGATCTTCTCTGTGGGATCACTGATTGGTGGATGTTGATACAATATCTATAAACTGCAACAAAATGACTAAAATTTGATCAAATTTTATGGACCCGATCTAGAAAAAAGACAAACATAAAAGGTTTATTGAGAAGCTTTATGGGCAATAACAGTGCACTGACCCCAGAAGCTGGTATTCTTGGCCCTGGGTACTGCATGAGGTCAGGCTACTTTTCCCAGACGCTGTTCCTTCTGGTTGGATAGAGCCGCGCTCAGATAATCTTCCCTTTGGAAAGAACTCAGAAAAGAAGTCAGAGAAGTAAGAGGAATATGCGAGGCAAGTGGAGCAAGTAGGTCACTGCTGAGGAAATACCCAGAGAGGCCGAGGTTTCACTTTGTTGTCTTTTTTGCACAATGGCACACTACCACACAAACGAGTGTGATCACTTTGCGATGAAATATTTGAGCCTACTCTCCATGTTGCCCTCAACGCTGGATAATGTTGTGTTTGAATTTTTTCACTCAGTTTCCCTCAGTCTTACCTTGTTTCACCGTTATATTGTTCTCTATCGACAAGATGTGGTAAAATGATGAAGCAATAAACGTGTTTACCTCAAGACCTTTTCAAACCTTTAGAAGTTTTACTGTTTCATCCAGCAGTGCCAAAGAAGATAGGTTTATATCGCTTAGCACTCTTGTCTTCTCAAACATCCCATTAGGCTTGACCTCCTCCCTTTTATTGCTCAGCGCTGCTGCTATCATCACTAATTACTGACCAACAGAAGTTTTAAGCTGCCTCTGCTGTGTAAATCAGCGAGGCGTAGTTGCAGTTTTTTTATGAGTTAACCTGATTTATGTGTTAAAGCACTTGTTTTAGATGCCAAGTCCTTTTAAACATAATATACCAATAAAATATTAACATGTTGCCCATATCCTTTTCAGATGCTGAAGGAGGAGAGGTCTCACCCCCAATGGGTGCCGGCGTAGACAGCAACAGCTGGCACTTTCGCTATGGCCCAGGCGGTCCCGGCGCACCCCCACAGCACCTGAAGCCCGGCGAGGTCCCCCCAGAGGCCTTCATCATCCCTGGCTCCCCAGCCATCATATCCATCAGACAGAACCAGGGCGGAGAGGACGACAAGAGCGACTTCATCACTTTTGGGAAGAAAGAGGAGGCCAAGAAGAAAAAGAAGAAGAAGAAGGAGAAGAAGGACAAGAAGGATAAGGGGAAGGATGACGGAGACGAGTAGAGGACCGGAGAGGAAAATGAGCAAAGAGAAGGGCGATGTTAAAACAGAGGTACCAACCAAAGTCCACTGGGATAAAAGAAAATGTACAAAGTATTATACATTTTCCAATTTTGTTTCAAAAGTTCCTACTGCGAATAGTATTAAATCTCTTTCTGTGAACCTGGCCTTACCAACATTTCTTTTGCCTTCAGTTTTCTTACTGAGGTAAATTATTGAGCTTGCCTTTAAACAATAAATCTTACAATACAGAATTAATGATAGATTTTCTCCATGCCCCTATGTGCCTATACACCCCGAATCAGATTACTTCAACCTCTCAAGTAAGGAAGTACCGGGCTTGCCCCTTGTCTTGAGTTGTTTTTATTTTTCCCTTTAACCTTCTGGGCATGTTGGCACCTCTGTCTTACCCCCTCCCCAACTGCAATGTGTAAACCACTCTCTCTTAGAGGAGACAACTACTTTGTACACAAACAACAACAAGCTGTGCCAGCCATGGAAAAGAAGAAACACAAAGAAGACTGAGACCGATGTATGCAGTCTGGAGCTGGACACACCACTTGTAAATAGCACAGGCGAGAGTCACTGAAACTAAGGCTTACATGACACTGCTGCAAGATTCTTCTGGTAATGACCAACAATGTTTCCTGAGATCTCAATGAAACCACATGCGCATGCTGACACATTCAAACATGCAAACACAAACTTACTTACCATGACAAGGTGGACACAGAAAGCACTCGAGACCTGGAAGAAGGGAGAGAAAGGAGAGGAAGCCAACCGGCGACAAAGACACGTGCTTAAACCCGAGACACTGCAAGCTTTTGGCCACGCACAGTCGCCGAGGAGGTGCACGTGTACAGCAGCTCTCTCAGGATGGAAGCAGCATCCTTCGCAGTCACTCTATATTTGCTCACTGCATCAAGAAGGACACAAAGAGCTTCGTCTTCTGCCAGAACCCCAACAGAGGAGTGCAAAGCGTACCGGGGAGATGGGGAGGAAGCTCTCGTTCTCCTGAGGATCACAGAGGGGAGAGTCCAGCTGAGCTGGCCTATGCTTCTGTACTCGGTCAGTGGACTCTGACGCAACCTTACAGAAAACGAGAGGTTTCAAGAACATCCTCTCTTCCCCCTCTGCTGCAGCAAAGGCCAAATGCTTTCTGCTTTGAATGTTTGGTAGCAACCAGTCCTTACCTAATACCTTGAGTTTACAAATGTTCACCTGCTTGTACTTTCCCTAAAGCTGCCACGAGCCGTCCTCTTTCCCAGACCACCTTGTTCTCCGTCCATCGCCCAACCCACTGACTGCTGTTACATTTGACAATGAAGTTTGTGATCATGCAACTTTGTCACTTGTTTTCTAAAGAGATTTCACTCACTCTGGATTATTTTTTTTCCCTCTTTTCCATCCTCATAGCTTTATCCGTTTTCTTTGCTTGACACTCCCACCCCCATTGACCCTCATTCTGGGACCCTCACCCCCGCCCTGCGCCCCTGCTCAGGATCAGCCCTGAGAGCGGCCTGCTCTGAACATTGTGGTGTGCTGACAACAAACAGCATGGAGTAATGTGGACGAGGCCCTGAGGGGAGCCCAGGCGGGGGTCTGTGCCCTGAACACTTGTCAGATATTTTCAAGTGCAAAACGGTTCAGTGCTTTTAACTTGTGAATACTACAGTATGCGGTTTATTTCCTGTTTGTAGCCACTGATGAGACGTGACCAGGTGGGATGAGGCCAATTACAGGGACAGAGGAGCACTGGGACAAAGTGAGGGGACAGGTGCCGTGGGCTGGCCCTCCCTCTCAGTGTACCAGAGAAGAAAACGTTCTTCAGCTTGATTGTTCTAGAATCGTCGGATCAAATATTAGCTTTTATGTACGCTGTAAATGTAGCGTAGACTAGATTGTCTCTGCATTGGTAATTGAAATTTTCTGAAAACTAAGGTGGGCATCAGGGGATCCCCATCCCAGACTCACATCCCACCAATCCTCTCTCAGGAGGCTTTGAAACGGGGGCACACACACACGCCTCAAGACCTGCTTCTGTTGGTTCCCCTCCCCTGCCTGTAACTTGTTGCCACATCCCCTGAGTTGTGCGGCTCAGTATGACGTCACTCCATTAAGTGGCTGCTGCATGTACTGCTCTAAGGAAACACATACTATATAGAGAAATATATATATAAATAGATAGATGGCTATGATTTTATTCTTTTGTATCATCATTTTTCTTCATAACTCGCACAGGGGATATTTGTATGTACTTCTATCTCTGCCAAACATCTATGTACTACGATCTTCACGCTCCACAGATGTTGTATGGCATCCACTAAACCTCTTTAGATATTTGTAAATGCTATAGTGTGATACCTTTCAACGCAAGTTTTTTTTTTTCTTTTACCAACAGTAATTTTGCTTTTGAGAACGAAGCAAAGCAAGAAAAAAAAATGGAAAAAAATCACTCTCTGTGTCTGGCTTTGACATGACGATCTAACACTGTATTATTGTATCTGAAATATGTATGATCCTATGATGAGCTATCACTTCCCTTTCACTCTAATAAAATGAAAAAAAAGACCGAAAAAAAATCAGATGTAAAACAAAAAATGTATATGTAGTGTATGCTTGTGTTTAGTGAGCGTTCATGCTGTCATTCTTTCCCAATGTATGGTGGTGAACTATGGTGGCAATGTGCTGTCCTGACTGGACCAGCCAAGATCTGTTGTGAAACCCTTTTTTGTACACCCTCTCATCAACTGTGACAGTGAAGTAGTGAATTTCATTTCTTTCTTTTTATTTTCAGACTTTTTATTTGACCTATATGGATACAGTGGTAATGTGTTTGGTTTATAAATCACCAATAAAGTTTTCTTTCTTAAAAACAAATTTGGAATTTATTGTCTCATGAAAACTGCACTTGGACTTTACAGTGTTAAAAGCCGGATGAAGACGAGTTTGGCTTATTTCAAATGCGAGGCTTTCCGTGTCGAAACGGCTCTCCTGAGAAGTGGAACCGAATGGATCAATAAAATGGATTTAAAAAAATGACGTATTTTCCTGACCAAAAGCAAGACTCCCAAACTGTCTGCAGGCTGTCAGGCCATCGAAAGCCCACGTTTCTCTTTGGACTGAGGCACTCCATCAGACAGCTTCTTTCCCTGCAGAGATGAAAGGAAGGCAGAATAATTTGCCCGGCTCGGGCGCCTAATTTCTCTTCATTGAAAGCATGGTCACAGATGGTCCAAGCAGTCCCCAGTGAAAGGAAGCTTCCAGACGCAGCATAATTTAATAGAGTGCCTAAGTGGATTTATTGTCTCCCATTGGGTCGAATAATTTAAGAAAAAAAACCACAACATACCATAGAGGGACATCAGTCATGATGGCCCAGATAGAATGCAGTATTGATAATCAATTCTTTCATCCAGTTATCAGCTCAGGCTAACAGCGAAATAGTTTTTCTGAAAGGTCATTCACTGCTGGAAAAACATGCTTTACATTTCCTCTCATTTACAAAATCACAGTGTCAAAGCTGGATCGACTGAGTGAATAGATCACGTTCTGATATTTGGAAATATGAAGCAACTGTAAACAATAAGAGTGTTCAGTAGACTTAAATGTACATCTTAATTTGTGAGAATGTAAACATTCAAAAAAATCTCAAACATATTGTTAATTATTGACGCACACTAGATTATTCTGCTCTTTATATTTTACACAATGTTCTTACTGGGGGTCACTGGGTGCTGGGACCGATGGCAGCTTGTATTTAGTACAGATGCACACAATCACATGCAAAAAACACTCTGAGTCATCACCTGGATGCTATCTACGTGGTTTTGGACTGAAGGGAAACTCCCTGACACACAGGAACACCGTGCAGAGTCGGCACAGAGAGGCTCCACCTGGCTACAGATCCAGGACCTTCTCATGACAAGGTGAGACTGTTGATCACAGCACCAGTGCAGCACTACCATACCAGTTGATAGACAGGAGCTAATGGACACAAGTCTTTTGTTGTGCACCTGCTCATGCCTCAATATGTTTACATTTGTTGTTTAAAAACAGTAATTAGTTTAAATTACTGTGTTTGGTCTACCTTTTTTTAGAATTTACTTCAAGTTATATCTTTCATTAATTTTAAACATGTCATGTAAACATCGATTGAAGTACACAATTACTGGGTGCATATAATGCAAAAAATTAATATTATACACTATTTTGTTTCTGTTTCACAAAATCTATCTTAAAATTCACATGTAACGTTGAACAGATTCTAGTTTTATTTGTACTTACAGATGAAAGCGTGACGAGTTAGTTTTAAAATTTATTGTTACAAAATATAATCTGAAAATGTTACTTTTTTCTTCTCGATTTCCTTCACGCCAGCTAACGAAAAGGCCCGTTTCCATGATAACCACTATTAGGGGAACAATCTCTATGGCAACTGCCTATGTACTTGGAAAACAGAGGAGGGTTGAAACAGTGGGGTGCCCAGGATGAGGTCAAGCGCCTGTCCCAAGGTGGTTCATAGACAGAGCAACAAAAACTGAGTTCTGAACTGGTGACTTATGCAGGAAACAACGTCAACGACTCTGGCAATAAAGTGTGAACATGATTTGGAGAAAGCTTCAGATTCATGTGAGAACAACCCTTCACCAGAAACATTTACACCCACACATTGAAAAGGCCTGCAGAAATGTATTCCCATGAGCATTTCCTAAGTGGGCTCTGCATGGTTTCTCTGTATATGGGCTCATTCGAGTTATACAAACAAATTAACAAACAAGCCAATCGCCTCAGTGTGCAGAAAGGTAGCCTGCAGTGTTTGGTCTGCACAGCAACAATGCTCCAGCTGATGAATATGGATGTGCACCATGGCACAGAGAACAGAACTGTTGGAATGAAGCATCCAGCTGCTGTGCTATGAGACACTCTGCTCTGACCTGCTCAGACACAAACGAAACGCTGGTGAAAACATCGACTTGGACAGTCATTTGTGAAGGAGTGGCCCTGAAACTGCAAATATAAAGACGAATATGACTTGAGAAATCTAATGTGTGGCGCTGATAGTTGGAAATGAAATGTGCAGGGTTTGGTTTCAGATGGTGGATTGGCTGGTGTCGTTGCCAGCTGCAGTGACTCGACAAAAAGCATCATTCTGCTGAGAAAGGCAAGGGAGTCACTTGAATAAAGATGGTGGGATTAATGTGCACAATAAAGTAATGATGCCTGTGGGCAAAATCGCAGTCTATATCACAGCGCAGACATATGACGCGGCAGTGAGAAAGAGCAAAAGGACTGACAATCAGGATGAAAGTACCAGCTAAGAAACAATGTAGTTTTCTCCCCTTTGTGTTAATGAAGTCAGATAGTGTTATCTATATCATCTATAGCTAGAATATAATCTGTGAGGGGGTGGGAAGATTCATTTTCTAGTACAGTCTTTTGTTGTTTTATTTCTGAATTATCATTCATCGACTTTTTCATTTATTAGTTTATTCTTGTCCCATTTTATCACATTTCTCTTTTTACAGCAGGTCTCACTGGGATTTTTACGACACATTCACCATAAATGATATTTCTATGTTCCTTTATTTCCAGATTTGAGCCTGGAAGGACAGAAGGAAGAGATCAACCTCTGCTTCTGGCGAACCGTTTCCACTACAAACTGCAATACAGCGACAAATGGTCGCCTGGGATGGAGAGTAAAAATAGACGCGTCCTCACAGGTGCAGCCTCCTCCTGTGGTAGCAGAGGACGCGTTCAGAGGTCATGTGATCGGATACTGTAAAGCTACAGTCTGTGTCCTACATTTGTGCGCCTTTGTGAGGGAAAGGCGACGTGCTCGCCCTCCTCCCGTGAAAATGATCAGACCTCACGCACACAGCGCTAAAAACGTGTGAAATGTCAGTAAACTGTGTGTGTGTCGGGTGGAGCAGAGCTGCGCGACTTCAAGGGACCATCAGGCATTCTGTGCATTTCGTGACTCGTGACTCGTGGCTTTCCTCATCCAACATTTCTCTTTGGTTCAGTCCATCAACAGAAAACACCACATGACCTCATGTCACAGTTTAACGTCCAAAGCCTCCAACAATGAGGCGAACCTGCATCGTTGAGGGGAAAAAAAAACACCCAACTGCGTTATTCGCTGGCCACGCAGCCTCCCTCATCCGCTCCCATCCACTGCACCTGCTCGTTCTGCGGGAGTGCTGAACGAAAGGCGCCATCTCCTGGACGCAATGTCACAGCACATTGGCCCACAGCCACAGGAAACCAAACAACACAACAAAAAACGGAATAAAAAAACATATCCAAACAAATAAAAAGTTGAACTTCCAACCCAACTAATTTTCCCAATCCTGGCGGTTGTGAAATTAAAATCCCGTCTATCATTCCTGAAATATGAATAAAATCTTAGACAGATTAAATTTAAGAAAAACAATAACAGTGTCAAAGGGCAGTAAGCTATCATTATTTGTTGGTTAACAAGATGTCGATAGGAGAATTAAGTTGATCCATTTGTAATGGCTCAAATTGACCACGATAAATTGAAAAAAATAAGGTTAAGCGAGAATAATTTAGTGTGCAAAGGTTTGCCTGACATCCTCTGAACAAGGTTCTTCAGTATCTAAATCAGGGCTGTCCAACTCCGGTCCTGGAGCGCCGGCGTCCGAGATGTTTTCGATGTGTCCCTGCTCCAACACACCTGCTTTTAACGAGTGTGTCGTCATCCTGCCGGGCGGAGGCCTGCTAATGACCGCTGAGTGGATTCAGGTGTGTCGGAGCAGGGAAGCATAGAAAAGTCCCGGGAAGCCTTGACTGGAGTTTGACACTATGATCTCGATCGTACATGTGGTAAAGAGAAAGGCTATGCTTGGAGTGTGTAACGCGGCATCTCATCGATCGTTCAAGCACTTTTCAAGTTAAAAGAACACACAATGAAGGAGCGAATATCGAGTTGACATTTATTTCGACAAAGTGACGAAGCAGCAACGTTGCTCACCGGCCCGTCACAGACGTCACCTCCCGTTTGCTGAACAGCTGTAACATGCAAATCCCGATTGTGCTGACAGTGAATGACAGCAGTTTGTCTCCTCCCATGCCGGTTTGCAAGTCGGATTTAAAAGACCAACAAAACGCCAAAGAAACAAAGCTTCCTCGGTCACATTGAAGCGAAACAACACATTGTTTGAAGAGGACATTTTCACTACGCCTGCTAATCGACTGAAGAGGTTTATCGGCCAGAGGGTGAAGTTTATTAGGCCTCTACAAATCATCTGGGTTTCCTCTGAAATTTGAGATGAACAATCGAGTGTTTAATTTGAGATACACACCAAAACAGGACGAACAACGGATGCTTACGAGGATGTTTCCTGTCACATTTGGGCTCCTTAAAGACAATCAAGTCTCACGGACGAGGCAGACTTTGACCTCGAAGAGCTTCAACATCTGTCCAGGTGAGTCAGGGGGTTGGCTTGATGTTTGTTTTTATTGAACCGTTATTAAACCAAGCAAAACCGACTAATGAACAATTGTGAGCGTCTGTGTTGGTAAAGTACTGTGTTGGTACTATTTCCACTGCACTGAGGACCGCACAGTTTAAGGAGGTGAGGAGGTTTTTAACGACGTGAACCCGCTTTTGGTGTGGTTTGGTTCACAGTATCTGAAGGCATGAATTTCAAAGTGAACTGGCAGGTTCCTTTGCAGGTACTGAATTGAGGCCTGTTTTGGTGTTGTATCCTGAGGTCATGTATATTTCAAAGGTTGAAAATGTTGTTGTGCAACAATACATTTGTTTAACATAATGGAAGGTATAATCAAACTGGTGTTTAGGACTAAATCATGCTCAGTGTGGCCAATCTTGTCATCCTCCATAAGTGTGACAGTGAAACCAGTGTTTTTGTGGTATCTGGCGAGTTTAGGGACGGCCTGTTTAACACAGAAAGTTTCTTGATTGTTCTGAATCATTTTTTTCCATGATCACTTGCTCTTTTTATCTATTAGTTGCTTTATTGTAACTAATATGCCTCAATTCCAGGTGTTGATGCTCTCAGGGATTTTTGTTCTTGTATAAGTTGATAGTGATTGATGTTATTGCATATTGTGATTACATTTTTAAAAAAAAAAAAAACCTTATATCCATTTTTGCATCCTTCCTTTACTCCTAATTAATTTACTTCTCTCAATATATTTTTCAGAGGCTACTTGCATGTATATGAAAAATACAAAGTTTCTTTATGTTCCTGTGTCTTGAGTTGCTATTGTAAGATGGACTCAGAGTTAAGCTTCATGGTGGAACAAAGAGCAAAAAGTTTATGAAGTTATGAGACCTTTTGTTTTACACCTTTATTTTAATCTCTTTTAAAAAATACTGCGGTCAGTCTCTGTGATTTTATTTGGTGCAACCTGTTTTTGTAATTTCTTATCTGCTTTAAATTGTTTTCTAGTGCTCTAAATGCAGCCTGGCAGTGGTCATAAAGACAGTGGGAGTTTTTACTTGTTTTTCCATATAATTTGTGTCCGGATGCAAAGAAAACTATGAAAGAACTTGTTGTATGTTGTGTTTGGAATATCTTGGTAAATAAGACTGTTTTGGCAGATTGTTCTTTAAACGCTTGATTTGATGCAGTCTTGTAAATACTTTCGTTGTTAAAGGCAGTCAAAAGAGGAGCATTTTGTGTCACTCTCCATGGTCCTGAAACCCTTGGGGTTTGGGAGTTTTATTCACTTTTGTGTGGTTGTTCGGCGGGAATTCATTTTGTTTCTGTTGGCAAAAAATCAGACTTGCTTGTTTAAATAACTTTTAAAAAAATTCCCAAAGCATAGCATGATTGTGAATTTGATGGAAAGTATCTGCAACATCCATTAGATTGCTCTGTTATCCATCTGGTTTGTTCTAAAAACAAAGTTGGAAAATAGATATATTTTTTATTATTTCAGAGAAAGCATCATGACTTGTCTATGATTTCCAAAAGCAGAATGTGCCATAAACCTTTCAATCTGAAAAAGAGTACACTGTTGCTTGTTGTAACTAGTTGGTCTCTGAATGAGTGTGTGTGAGGGGAGGTGGGGCGGTGCGCTTCAACATGCAGCTTCGACATCTCGACCCATGGTGCCGCTGTGCGCCAGTGCAAAAGTAGCGCAGTCATCTCCTCCCACTCTTCATGCGTGATTATCTGGGGAAACATTTCCTCAAAAATCCCGTCATACTACGAATTTACTCGGAATTACCGCTTCTTGCTCGTTAAACCCGCTTCCACAAGCGGTTTTTGTTTTGAGAGCGGACTCTTACACGGACCGGGGGCTTTTTATTTCCGACGATGGGAGACAAAGGATTCTCCGCGCTCGGCCCGATCCTCGGCTTTGCTTTCTTTATCCTAACGCTGCAGCTCGTCAGTGGAGATCTGAGTTATTCTTTTCCCGAAGAGATGAAGCAGCGTTCCGTCATTGGGAACATCGCCAAAGACCTCGGCCTTGATCTGAAGACTTTATCTTCACGAAAGGCCCGTTTGGATTTTGTTGGGACTCGGAAACGCTTCTGTGAAATCAATCTGAATACCGGAGATTTGATCACGTCGGACCGCATTGACCGAGAGAGCGTCTGTGGCCAGAAGCCGTCCTGTGTTGTGAAAGTGGACCTGCTCTTAGAGAATCCTTTAGAGTTACATCGAGTCAACCTTCATATCCAGGATGTGAACGACAACTCGCCAACATTTAAAAACAGCTTAATTGAAATGGAAATAAGCGAGTCGGCAATGAAGGGTAATCGCTTCTCCATCGAGGAGGCCCATGACGCAGATATTGGCCAAAATGCTGTTCAGAGGTACAGCCTTCAAAAAAATGACAATTTCATTCTTGCTGCAGACAGCAACAAAGTTGAACTGGTGCTGGAAAATAAACTTGATCGCGAAAGACAGAATGAAATGAGTTTGCTGCTCACAGCCTTGGATGGCGGCTCTCCTCAGAGATCAGGTACTGTGGTCATACACGTCACCGTGCTGGATGCT
>JAUESF010000047.1:7754099-7766491 GCA_032274765.1 Malacoctenus tetranemus
CACATACCACAAAAATAAACTCTGTGGGTGAGAGAGAGTGGGGATTCTAGAAAATCCAGACTTTATCTCTTTTCAGCGCAAATAATTATTGTTGTAAGAAAAACAAGCTTGGACTAATATATCTTCTGTATCTGGTACCCTTAGTTATAATATCCCGTATGTATACACTGATGCCATTAAATTCATGTATATTAGAGTAGCTCTATTACTCCTGCAGGCTGTGTGGTACAAACGGTCACAATCACAAAGGTGAAATTTGAATAAACTACAGTGTGTCGCCGTAGTTCAAAGTTTATCATTTCTTGCTTGTATTTGCTGTTCAGTCATTTAACCTATCCAACAAATACTGAATCCACAAAATATGCACTGAACAATGGTTGGTGTCCAATTTTCACAAAGGGAGAGATAATTATCACATGATTTAAAAGGACAATCCACAGAATTAAAAGGCCGTTAAATTCAGTGACTGGAGTGAAACACTGTCATTTTCCACCCAAAAGGTACATTTTGCAACAATTTGCTGTGCTATCAAATCAACACATAAATTACATTGTGCTGAACCCTTGAGGTCATTTGAGGTTGGAGGTCCAAAAACAACCTCATCAACATGTCATTTTAATTGGATTAGCTCTAAATTGACACCATGCAACGTTCTATTGTGTTCCTCTGCACACAATGTTGTGTTCTTTGTGCTCATTAAACCGTGCTGGCTACGGAGGAGATTTTGAGGGGCAGAAAGTGGAAGTGCTGTGATGGATAGATGGAAGAGGGGGGTCACAAAGGGAAAGATGGAGTGCGTTGGGGGGAATTAGCATGCTTTCATGCGTTCTCCGCCTCAGTGGAGCACCACGGGGCTTGTTGATGCCTCTAAGTGCTATGCAGTATTAAGCAGACAATCTCTAAGGAAGCCCTGTGGCTTAGTGTGTGCGTGGTGTGTGCTGGCTGACCGCTAACTGTGTACAGTTAAGTACAGAGCCCTAAATAACCTATTTGGCTCTCCCCTGAATCTCCACTTCCTTTTCCTCTCCCTGCTCTCCAAACACTGAGAGGAGTACTTGCTGTGACGCACTTGATCTCGCAAACAGCCAAGACAAAGACACAGAGAGGAGGGGAAAAATTAAAAGACAGAAAGGTCTCTCACATAAAGTATGCTGACAAAGGAAAGGGCATGTAGGCGCACACGGTGATGAAGTCACCTTTGGTTAAGAGCAGCAGTGTCAACTTTGCTGCGGGGTTCTCAGAGCTACCGTAAACGATTACAACAGCCAGCCAGCGATATGTCATCATAACTAACGTGAACACCTGGACTCAGCCCTGCGCCTTGATTTCACCTTTTCTCACTCTCGTTGCTAAGTTAGCCAAGTTTCCTCACTTTACCTCACTTCCACATCCACCTCTTCAATCACTGCAGTCGCTTCACGTCTCTTTACCTTTTGATCATTTGTCAATCTCTCGCTCTCTCCCTCTGTGCTCCCTTCAGTCGTATACAGATCACTCCTGCCACTGTTCGTCCTTCTCTGCGCCTCATTCATTCTGCACCCTTCTCCTTCACTCCACCCTCAATAACACCGTCCATCTTCTCATCTGCTGAGCCAAGATTAGTCTCAGCCATCTGTATCGTTGACAACAATCTCTCCTTCGTTCTCAACGGTACCTGCATGTTTTATATGTCATAGTCAAAGTGTTTATGATGCAATAAGATCATGGTTCTCAGATGATTAGAAGCAAACATGCTTCCCAGTGAAGGGAGAAAAACTTTAAATATTATTCTTATATCTGCTTCCAACACAAATGCAACAATATCCTTCGATGACATCAGCTTTCTTTTTGATATTATAATACTGTGAGGATGCAAATATGTTTACCGTCATTTAAAAAGGACACAAGAAAGTCCCACAGCTCACAAAAAGTTCACTCCGACTGCAACACGCACACTGGAGGGTCACCTTTTCTAACTGTACGTTCGTACACTGTACTCACGTTAGCTGAAGTGAACAAAACATGAAGTTTCAAACTACTTGTGATGTCACAGAACGGGGAAAAAAAAAGTTCCCTCCTTGAAAAAAATACCTGTGAAACCACCTTCTAGTTTTGAATTCTGTAAATAAATCCATCTGCTCCATGAACCTCAGTAAACAGTGAAAACAACAAAACAAAACAAAAAAACCCCAGTGGATGTAGTTTTATCATATTGAACTTTATTTCAGGGAAAAAAAAAGCACTCATCTATTGACTTTTCATGGTCGACTTCAATTTGAGAAAGGCGGTGCGAACCTTCGCTCTCTCTACTCTCATCTGCCTCTGTATGTTTTGGGGCTGTTTTCTGATAAACAATGCAGCAACCTTCAAGTATGATCCCTTCAACTGGCTTCAATCAAGCAGCATGCTTGTTATCATCAATCGAGCCGCCGAAAATGTGCACTTTCCAATAGTGGTGGCAAGCTTTTCTTCTTCCTCGAGTTAGCCAGCTGCCTTGTGCGCCAACACACAACTTTAAAAAAAAAAAACAACAACAAAACCTGTGTTGCATCCAATGCTGCTTCAGTCAGGAAGAAAGGAAACGCAGCATGTTTGTAGCTCCGTATAGCAAGCTGTGGAATGCTGAATCCTCAATATAAATTCACTAACTTTAAGATCGATTGAAAAACCGTCTTTAGTCACAACACACAGTCACATTTCTTTGAGAGGATTTCAAAAAACAACAGTTTGGTTTCACATTTCCTTCCCAATTAATATTATTAAAATATATTTGTGAAGCTCTTATGGAGGCTTGCTCCTGCAGCATTTAACTAATGCCTCCTTTTGAGATGAGAAAAAAAAGGCAACACTTCAGAGGGAGAAAAAAAAAAAAATCAACAAGAAAGTTTGAAAGCAGAAACTCGCTTTCACTTTCAAGAATAGACATTAAAATCCTGCTTGGAGAAATCTTTAGAAGTCTCGAGCGTACCACTTCATTCACCCGAACAGACAAGAGCGCTGCAGATACCATGCGCATGCACAACCAGACCTGAATGGGTAAGTTTGCTCGGCTTGCTGCGCTTCGGCAATGTAACAGTTCTGGGAGACAAAGCTCTTTAAAGTACAATACCTTCAAAACATGAAACAGACAGTACACATGCGAAAGTGCGTGACTTGCACGCTTTATAGATATGAAGTGTATGTGTCATGTACTGTAGCCGGTTATGGAAGGTATCTTTTAACCTGGAATGAAATTCCACTGCTTCAAGGCCTATTTGGGATTGCTTTTTGTTATGACTGCACATCAAGGCAGCTCTGTACCCACACTGACATTTTTATATTCAGGGCCTTTAAAAAAAAAAAACAGGGACAGACAGATTTGAAGTTTGGCTGGAATGATTTTGTCTGTGAAAATGAAAACAAGCTGGGGGGAAAAAAATAATAAAATGAATAAAACGATGAGAAAATTCTGTGGGGTTTTAGGCACACCACAGGCTTTGCACAAACAAAGATAAAAATTTTGGAGGTTTCAGTTGGAGTCCGAATCCAATTTGGAGGCCCAGTCAAGCTCTACTGCCCCTCTGAAATAGTACAACTTCAAAGCTCACTCGGTCAGATCAATACTTAAAGTAGTAACTCCATTCGCACAATGACAAATGACTCATCTGCTTTCGCTCTCTTTTCTCTCTTACTGTTGGTCCCCGTTGCCCTTCTACCATCACCCTGATTTGCCAGTCTCAGTTTCACCCTGCAGTTAATCTGCTGGTTGGAGTGATGAGCGCTTGGGGAACCAACAAGAGGAAGATGAAGGAGATGGAGGAAGAAGGGAATGAGGGGAGGAAGGGGAGGGCATGCCGAGTGAGAGATGGCCATGCATTATTGAGTACACAGAGTAGAGTTTTTAGGGGATAAATGTGAAAGCGTGTTTAGGGACAACCTTTTCCCTTCTGCATCCCCCGCCTTCTCCCCTCCTTCAATCTTTGCCCTCCCTCCAACTTTTCTTCCCCCATGAGGATGGCCACATCTCTTATTCAGTGGGGAGGTTAAAAATTCAAAGCTAGGAAGGAGGAGGTGGAGGGTAGGAGGAAAGAGAGTACCTGAAAATGGTCAAAATGAAGGGATGTCTTTAGGGAGTTTTCTCAAGAGCTAATCTGGAGAGCTCCTTGCTTTGATTAGGCGTGCAGATGTGTGTGTGGCAAGAGGCGAGTAGGCAGGGTGCTGGTTGTGGTGGGGGAGCAGGAAGACGGGGGAGGCAGATGAATAACGAGGAAGAGAGAGGAGGAGAGGGTGTAGATGTACACTTTCATGCGGTATGCTGTGGTGTAGCACACAACATGGTAAAAAATTAAGGTGCCTGCCGGGCGAAGCAGATCCCACGTCTCACAGAACATGACACATGCAGATACTGAGTAATAGAGCGAGGGCTTCAGCAAGCACACATACACAAAAACTGGCATCTGCAAAAACAAAGACATACCAGCGGATCCACTGTAATTGACGGCGCACATACATCCTAATTGCCTCCGCAAAAACTCAGCAAAAGGTTCAAAGTTCGAGGCCTAAGCATCCATGACATATAA
This sequence comes from Malacoctenus tetranemus, assembly GCA_032274765.1. Lineage (NCBI taxonomy): Eukaryota > Metazoa > Chordata > Actinopteri > Blenniiformes > Labrisomidae > Malacoctenus > Malacoctenus tetranemus. Next base: position 7,758,638 of record JAUESF010000047.1, read on the forward strand.
ACACATAAATCTGAGTCCACACACACTATCATATGGGTACTGGTAGCAGATTAAGGTCAGAAAGTGGAGCATGGCCTAGCCCACCGAGCTTTGTAAATACCATTGGTGTCTGGTGTAAATGCCACTGGGTTATCCATATTACACACAGCCTCAACGGGTAGAAATTGGAGGGGCCGTGTTACTGCAGAGGCAAAAAAAATCGCAGAAAGAGCTTACGACGTGCCTAGAACTCACATAAACCCTGGCCAGACACGAGAACATCCACACTCGCGTGTGCACGCACGTTCGGAAATAAACAAAAGAAGGGTCGACCCTTAACCAAGTATGAGCAGAGTGTAAATGAACCTGACAGTTTTATTAGGAGTGGTGGTGTGAGAAACCTGAGGACAATGTGTGAAGCACAAAAGCCGAGCCGCACACTGATAACTCACAAGCTGGCTAACGACAAATTAGCAGCGGCTTAAGGCTACTGTTGGACAATTTGACTGAGATAGAAGATTTGGACTTTAAAGGACACTTTCAAATGCCTCTATTGTCGCAATCCATCTCTGCCTTGACTCATTTCAGAGTTTGGCTCATCTTCACCCTCTCCCATCGTTTTCCCGAGCGTCCCCTCATTCATTGTCTCATTTCATTAGAATCCCTTTATCAGCCAGAGATAAGAGAGATGAGGAAATCAGCAGAGAGAAGAAAAAGGAGATGGGGGTTAATGCTCCTATCTTGTCAAATTCATCTTTGAAGTTGTTGCTCTTTACCGCTCCATTTTTTTATGTATGCTATCAGTGACATCAAAGTGGGCTACGTCTCTGGTGTGCGTCTGTGCAGGGGTGTGATTGTGTGCGTGTCTGCGTGCCAGAGCACACTGCTGCCCTCGGGGAAAGGTGTCTGATATTGCGGAAAGTAAACAGGGAGGGAAAAAGCTGCTGTTCAGCAGAGAAGACGACCAGAATCTGCACTTTGATTTAGCTCTACCTTCTCTTGTGATTAACAGGGTTTCTAATCATAGACTTCTCCTTTTCTCAGCATATGACGCCCAAAATTGAAGCACCCCTACCTTTGACTCGGCACACACATGCAGACACGTACACGAGAAGTCTATGTGTGGAAAAAAAAATTAAAAAAGGATGTAAGGAGGGGAAGAAAGAGAATGCTGCTGTGACCGTGAGGAGCAAAAACCCAAGAGAAGTGTAGGTGGAAGGATCGTAGGTGTGCATACATATAGGCCCTCATCCACTCATCCCTTTTTCTCCGTTGATGCCGTTTTTTTTCCCTTTTGGCCGAGGTGAAAAGAGAGTCACAAACACTGAGGATACTTGGCATCTGTAACAAGCTTTTGAGCTTATCAGCCAATCCCTCAATTAAACACACACAAACGCAGATTACAAACAGTCTACATATACACACACACACACACACATTTTTTCAGCCACCGCTCGGCTGTCACATCACTGGGAACATTTAAATGGTATTGGTGGTGGGATGAGGCACTGGGACAGTGGCGGCCTGTCTGCCTGGCTAACTGACCGGCTGGCAGCCTGGTTGGGAGAGGAGCCGAGTGAAGCGTAGAAGACCTATTCCGTCTAAAAACAGGATAATCTCCAGGAAAGAGAAAAGGCAGCAAGGAGATTAGGCACACACAGCGGTAATGCTCCAGCATGAGTACACTTAGCTCATTTGCATGTAAAACAGTGGAGAGAGACAGAGAAAGAGAGAGATGTAACGAGGGAAGGATGGAGGGAGGAATGGAACGGTATGAAGAGAATGAGCGGGACAAAAGCACAAGTGTGTGTGTATAAGTGTGTATATGCTTGTAAGCTATGTGTATGTATAAGTGCACCGTTCTGTTTGGGCATATAAGTGAGCCATTGCAGTTGGCAGTAGGGAACCAATGTGTGCACGCACAGATGTGTTTGAACCTGATAAGGCCTGATGAATAAGCAGCGTTTTGCGGCTGTTCCGTACCCATAAAGGGACGGTGAATGAGGGAATGCTAGCTATTGCTTCACTGAGAATACATTGGGCTTAGAGAGCGGGCAAAGCAAACCAAATGCATTGCTGCTGTGGAGAGCTTAAGAGGTATAGTTTGGATTTAACTTAAGCACTGGTAGACATAAACCCTCAGATGTACACACAAATACACAAACACGGCCAATAAACATCAAATCTTTCATTTGCAGGTCACTCTTGCACCTTAGAAAGCCACACTATATATAGTCCATTGTCATATTGGTGCGGCTTAGACAGTTCATGTCTATGGATGTATCAGAGACACTGCAGTGGGAATTGGATAGAACCCCAATTGGAAAATGCACAGATGGAGTAGCTCGGTTCATCACACTCTGACTTTCAACATGCTATGGAATAAAAAGTGTAACGAGTTGGATTGAAAGTTTGTTTCCACTGGGCCCACGCAACACGACTGGGAGAGCCTTTCATTATGCGAGCTGACTCTCTTCGCATTCATAATAGAGGTTAAAGGGGAGAGTGGAATTGGCAGGCAGGTTGATAAAGATGCAAACATCTCCTTTCAAAATGGCTTGATAACCAATTAAAAGCACCACGAGTGGAAATTCTCCTTCATTAGACCCTTCGTGCACACACACACACACACACAGTATCACACATTCACACTAACTCGAGAAGTGTACAAACAGCTGTTGGTGTGAGAAAAACAGCCAGATTCGTGCAAACATCCTTGAATACAAGGAATTTGGACACACTGGGTTTGACGACAGATTGCTGGGTGGCAACAATGCTCACCATTGAACCATGATGCCACACATACAAACGGTCAAAATGGGATTCTACTGCATGGTAGCTCATCCGACTGAGAGCCGGTTTCCATTTCCTGTGAAGGCTTTAGAATAGCAGCACCTTGCAATCTGCATCTTACTTGGACAATAGGTATTAAGACACACATTCAAAAGGTCTGCCTGCATGTCTGACTGACATAAGATTTGCTAGCAAAATAAGAGTGCTCCAGAGGGGCGATTCATTTTATTTGCCCTGGAAAAACACTCTGAGATTCGCCTCGGAGGAATTCGGAAACACTGCTGCCTACCTGCACATTTACACTAACTTGTTTAGCCTAATGTTACTCGGAGGACTGAAGAGAAGAAGCAGAGAAGGACAGATGGGGCTGATTAGATTTTTCAATCTCACGGGCACCATTGGATGCAGACCTATAGTTTTCCAATCATGCAACCACTGATGGCAAAAAGTGGAATGAAAAGGAAATAGGGACTTGAATAAGAAAGCTGCTACACTCCCTCCAAAAAATGGAATGAATTAGAAACAAAAAGAGAGCCAGGCATGGTGGGTTTTTGGTTTTTTTACTCCGCTCTTGATGCCGCATTAGTGACCCCGGCATTAACCCGATTCTCTTTCTGCAGCCCCAGCCTGAACATTTCACAATTTAATAACAAGACCAGCCCATGCCGACGACACAAGTGCAAACATACACACACAGATATACACATACACTTAGACAAGTTAAAATACATTATGCACAAGCTTTTCAAAGCCAATACTAATTTAGCCCAATTGCACAGGCGCATACAAACACTTTCATGGCTTAATAGAGTAGGCCTGTTCCTCATCTAAATAACTTATTAGTACATATTTTAAGTAATCTCCAGAGACAACAGCTCAGAGTCTACACATCCCGTGAACCGTTGTCTAAAAGTCCCCCTAATTATATGCAATCACATACACAAATGAATATAAATAATGCTCAAACACACGCTTAGTGGCCTACTAATACATTTTGTATTGGCCATAAAAAAAGGATTAGAAGAAGAAAAAAAACAAACACCTTGTTTGTGGTTGTATCTTCAAAAAAAAAAAAAAAAAACGGGTGATGGCGAGGAAGAAAAGAGGTTTCTGGCCGTTGGAAATAACAGCATGGTCATACACTTTTTCACCTGTGGTCATTTTCAACAGAATCTCACAAGTTATTTATCAGGCCTGTCAAAGCTGCAGCAGTGGCTATGTAGCCATTAGGTACAGATTGAGAAGAGACATCGAACTGCATTGTTCTTTCACATGATAAATAGTCCATGAACTCAGCCTTGTGAAAGACTACACGGTGCTAACTCTGTGACAATATTTCACGCTTTCTCACGTCTGACGTTCCTGTCCATATAACATAGCTGTAAACAACAGTTCTGGAAAGGTTGCCTAAGTTATTTCATTAGCGTGGCAATTATTCTTCGACTTACAATGACCTTGTGCGGGTCTGCCTCAACAAAAAACAAGCAGCAAATGTAGTGAACTCTGTGCAGCTGAAGATGTAACGATCTAATCAACACTGCACCATAACTCTCCATGCCTCTTGGTCTTTTATAGCTAATATATTACATTTCTCATCCCTTTAACTGATTGGTCTACAACCCTGGTGGAGCCCCAGGCAGGCATGTGTGCAAACACATATACACACAGCAGGCACTTTCTTACTGATTGGTGGCTCATTAAGGTGAAAAGTAGATGGAGTCGAGTTAAAAGAAAAGTCAGCAGATACGTGCATGTATTCAGACGTGCACACACAGACTTAAAGAGAACACACACACCTACAGAGAGGAAAATTGATTTCGTCAGAACACAGGGAGATCAAAAGGCCTATTATAATTGGCCTGTAAATGTGGTTGAGCTCACCCACTCGCTCTCCTGAGCGCACACAGCAACACACACACACACATCCTCACATCGACAGACATGAATTAAATCTGTGATAAACATGTTTGTAATTTGAAGGAAGTGAGAGCGATACAGGAAGGGGCCGTTATATGTGTAGGTGTGTTATGCAGAGATACACAGTGGACAGCCTCACAAAGGGCTTCCTCTGGGTGGGAGGTACTCCACCAAAAAAGCGAAATGAGGACGGCATATTACAACAGACACACAGCAGTAGAGAGCGAGACGCAGAAGAGAGACGGGTGTAAAGGCTGGAGAATTGGGATATGAAAATGATCCTCCCATTATGAGGATTAATAACTATATATGCTCCTGGCCCTTTTCTCTCCCGAATCAAATTAATCACCAACGTTCCCCCAAGCCCAAGCCTTTCCCTCTGCTCACTTTTTCTTTTATTGCACCCACCTCCACCTCCCTCTTTCTCTGCCTCATTCTTTTGCTAATTGCGCTATCTGAGGTGCCGACTTCAAAAGGCACCTGCTATCAAACACAGAGACTTAAAAAAAAGGACTGTTGAGGGAATACACACACACACACACACACACACACACACACACACACACACACACACACACACACACTTGATGATCTTTGTGCAAGTCCTCACATTCACCTCATGTCACTGCACATCCCAAAAACAACCTCTAAAGTCTGATCAACAGAGGTTATGATTGATATTGTTCATCAGTATTAGAAGAGAGAGAAGAAAAACATGTGAAAGGAGAAAATAAATAGTTCGACATAAAGAGTCATAGCAGAAGTTAGAATGTGAAGATAAGCTGTCTGCTCTGTACAAACTGCTTTACCGAAACAGAGCCTTAAACAACCAAATAGTCATATTGTGTCTCAATAAACCTTTACACCAACAGAACACAACAATAGAAGGAAATACAATAGTGTTATTTCACAGGTATAAATGCTGCAACTGGGTAACTAACAAACTTTTGTCAATATTGTAAAACGAAATGCATTGAAAAAACACTTTGTCATATATGCACAGATTGATAGAAGTTCTGTTACAATATAAACTGTAGCGCACAGACATAAAGAATATGCATAATGCTACATTTTAGCTTAAAAAAAGGCAGTTGTCACCTTCATGAAAAACAAAGACATCCTTCACTTAAACTGCATTTTCTTACATATAGCTGGGTTTGACAACATCATTCAAACAGATGCGCCAGGCCACAGAGAAAGCCAGCAGGGTAGCTCCGGGGAAAGTTTGTGAGAGAAAGGCCCAAACAATTCACAAAGGATTCAGTAAATCCAATTTATTGCTGGACTATAAAAAGCATATTTCTCATTTTCCATGCTGACAGTTCAGTTTTGTGTTCACATCCCGTTTAAAAGTCAAATGTTCAATAGCACGGCACTGTGTGGCCTTGATGCCAAAAGTTGTTTACAAGGTATGTTAAGTAGTTTCATATAAAACAGGGTAAAAGTTTCGAGATAAGGAAAATTCAAGTGGAATAGTTTCTCTGTGTCTTGCTGTATTTTTCCCCTTTGGTACAAAATTAAAAAATGCCGCCACCAATTTCTCCAGGAAAGAATTAGCAGCTCAAGGAGATCAGGCATGCGACACTCATAGAAAGACACAATCTAATTCAGGAAACATTCATACAATCCTCTATATTAGGTCTGCTATGCATGCTCATAACTGATATGTTTAAGGACAAAATTATTTTCCATTATGCAAAGGAAACAGAGCATGCAGGTGTCAATTATGTGACAGTTCTAGTCTGCCTGTTATCTTTTGCTGCAGGTTTTATGCAGCTCTGTTTGTGCCAATTATCATCTGGTACATTTGTCCAAGACAGTAGGTCCTATTTCCTCTAATGACCGCATGTTGAGCATCAGGAGAGAGAAGCAAGAAAGAATGAATGGCCTGAAATGAACAACCGAGTTTCACCCCATTTCCTGTAAGATAAAATAATTACATAAAGAGGAAAACATAAACTATGCGTTTCCTCTGCATATGTGCCTACGTGCACGAGTGTTCAGTTTGCATGAGAGTGCCAACCAACAGAATTGTATCCACAAGAGCTGTGAGCTGCCAGAGGGCGTGTCTCCCACTATCAACCCTCTGCTCTTCGTGAGAGCAGCAGAGGTCAAAACCTCTGACCCTGCCCTGAGCACAGCACCCCCCACCCCGTCCCCGTTGCATGACCGCTTTCTGTGTGGGTGTGAGCGTGCTTCCAAATCCAGCTGCTGGGCAGCTGATAGAGAGGAGGAGGAGGAAGGGTCAGGGAAGGTCAGCGGTGGCTCAGTGTGGTGTCGGTTGGCTTTTGGTGTGGTTACAAAGAATAGTCGGCACACGAGGAGGAAAAGGCGAGATGAGGGGAAGCAAAGCCGCGCTCCCAGTGGTGAAGAGTGAGGAAAAAGGTTAGGAGGAATGCATCAGTCCTTGAGCGGTATGTGTTAAGCAACAGGATGGAGGACAAGGACGTACAGCACATCCTGCATGACTACAGCTACAGGCTTACAGTGGATGTCTGTACGAGTTGCAAAAATGGTCAGAAAGCATGGACAGCCACAAGAGCACACTAAGTTTTAAGGTGCCTAAAAGAACTACTCATTAAAGTTGCAATTTAGACTGTGAACAATGTTACATTTCTAGCGACTAAGTGTATGTCATGCTGAGACAATTAACAGCAACCACCCACTCTCTAAACTCGCTGGCCACTGCCCCTTCCAAAGCCCTCACACTCATCCACACAAACAGACGTACGGACAGGTGTGAGGCTGTGAAAAGGCCACAGTGTCTTCATACACAGAACTGAGAAAAGGTTATTAGACATCATCCAGAACGGTGGGCTGTCTTTGCCAATAAAAAGGAGAAGCATGGGTGCACAGGCCAAATGGAGGTGGGGTGGGTGGGGAGGGGGTTAGTATATGGAGTGACAGGCAGACGTTAGAACTTGCCATACAGGTGAATGCGGATGGGACAGCTGCCAACGCTGACATTTAACTGACATCAACGGCTAGCATCAGCCATGTGTGAATGCGCACTCCTGTTTATGTATGTGACCTGGGCGAGACTTTGTGTGAATGTGAGGCGCAGTGAAGCCGAATCTGAAGGTCAGATGGAAAAACACACACACACACACACACACACACACACACACACACACACACACACACACACACACACACACACACACA
>JAUESF010000047.1:7766925-7781830 GCA_032274765.1 Malacoctenus tetranemus
ACACACACACACACACACACACACACACACACACACACACACACACACACACACACACACACACACACACAGTGACTTCCTGTGTCCTGGTTACGATTTGAATATGGAGGAGCTGGAGCAGAAGGCTCTGTGACACTAGGACAAGGTGATAGGAGTGGACAGGTGTGCGTGCGTGAGCGTACGCTCTTGTGTCAGCGCTTTGTGCCAGGACAGCAGGTGGCTAGTCAAAGGACATAAGTGACCTTCTCCTTATCCCTCCCTCCACCCTCATCCCTTTGTCCGTCTCTGTCTCCCGTGTCCCAACTCATCTCACTTGGTAGTGAGCACTCTGGCTCTGCACAACAAGTCATGGGCACACGAGGAGATGAACACACATCCCGACATGGGTGTGCGTGGTTTATTTATGACCTCGTGTGAGATGCTGCTGCGACACGTTTTTGAATAATGTAAACTTGAACAGCTATCTTCAAGAAGGAGAGAAACGTGAGAAAGTAGGGAGGAGATGTGTGAAAAAGAGCCAAATGAGAAGTGGATGCGTGATATTCTTACCTTTCGCGCCTGATGGAAGCAGGGCAGGAGGATTGAAATAGACAGGGAGGGAGGGGAGGGAGGTGGAGAGGAGAGAGGCAGAAAGAAAGACATCCTTGATTACTATGAAACCAACTTGATAACAATGAACAACAACAGGTGACAGACTCACTTTTGGTCACTGAAGAGAAGGTGAGCGTGAGTTTGGCAAAGAGTTCATTGTTTTCAAACTGCTCTTCTTTTGTCTTGGTCCAGAAGCTGCTCTGAGAAAGGTCCTCAGGTCCAATCTAAGACAGAGAAACAGAGTAAATAACAGGAGGACCGATTGGAGCAGAGAGATGAAGTGCGTCTGTTCAATGAGCATATCATCAAATCGAGACCGTTTCACAAAAAAATGATCATCTGTGCACCTGGGCAAACAATGAGATGAGCGGAAGAAGAAGTCGGCTGAACAAAAGGAGGAGGCAGGGGTGTGACAGAAGGAGGGGAGAAGGACGAAGGAAGGAAGGAAGGCACAAAGAGGAAAGCACGAGGACGAAAAAAGTAGTCATTTGCTCTAATTGCTGCATGCCGTCTTCCCCACAAAGCATCTCCAAGCTTCAGAGCTTCACACCCTGATATGTAAAGAAAAAGGAGGGTTCTACTTTTTCCTCCCCCATTCCTTTTCTCCCCTTTACCCCGAGTTGGGTGCTCTCTCACAAGTTACAATTAACTTTGCATGGGTTTTCTTCACTTTCTGAATGTTCTTATCAAGGGAAAAAAGGGAAAAAAGTAAAGGGGAAACAGAGAGCAAGAAAAAAAGGGGGTAGTAAATCCACAGATATCGGGCCTTTCATTATGGACAAAGCCTCAGGGATGGGTGTAGGACAGTAAAGACAGAGAGTAAGGAAGGAAATGTGATATGGGAATGAGCTGAAGGAGCAAGAAAGAAAGCAAGAGAGCATGCAAAAAGGAGGATGAGACCAAGCTAGAAAAAAAAAGTTAATTTAAATTACAAAAGAATACCGTCCTTTCTAGCAGCAATTTAATTATCTTTCAGTGGTGCAGTTAAAAGAAGAAGGCTTATTAAAAAGCAATTTCTGTGACATCCTCGTCAAACACTCTCACCAGACCAACAGAGAGAGAGAGAGAGAGGGAGAGAGAGAGAGAGAGAGAGAGAGAGAGAGAGAGAGAGAGAGAGAGAGAGAGAGAGAGAGAGAGAGAGAGAGAGAGGAGAGAGAGAGAGAGCAAGCGAGAGAGAGGGGGGGTAAATGCTGATGAAGTCTGCTGAAGCCATTAAACAGTAGCTTTAGGCTAAAGAAAGACAGAGGGTCGTTTTGATGTTTTAACCATCACAGATGAGAGGGAGGAGAAGAACATGAAACACATAGTCATGAGATACACGTATGCATGCGAGTTACTTTGGGTCAGAACATTGCTGGAGAAAAAGAAAAAAAAAAGCCCCAGCTCGCATTTCTGTCACACAGACAAAAAGTGTATTTCAGCCCGTTCCACAAAGCACAGCAAAGTCACACACAAGCTGAACTGTTGCAGACAAATTTGTCTTTGTTTTTACTCAAGCTATCCGAGTGAAAATGAGGACTTGAAGTACACTTGATTGGCTGAAAACCAGCAGAATTCATAACACGTGTGATCTTCTTGATCAAAACAAATCATCAGAAGCAATCACAGCTTTCAGCGTTCGTACTATCTGAGGTCTGCTTTAACTATCTGTGGCAGAAACTACCCAGCGTGACTTCACACAAGTGAATGACTTAAGTGTAAAGAACCACAAAACAAAGTCCAGATTACATTGAGATTTCAAAGTCATAGTTCAAATCAGGGATCAGCTGAAAAAGAAAACCTAATAATACTGAGAGTAAAAAACACTTTGAAACAATTGCTTTTATTCTGAAATAAACCTGCCAAATTTGGCCGACTGTCAATATAACTTGGCTGATAAAGCAACTTCTGCACTCTTAGTCGTCCATTACTGTTTTTTTAAAAAAAGGGGGGAAAGGTAAGGGGGGGTTAAAGTGTACAAAAACCTGAAGGTGGATATCTGCAAGTGGTAAACTGGATTCATTAATTGGGCTTGGACAACCTGGTTATTGTGTAAGTGGATTATAATGTTTCTCTGCAGTAAAAGTAGATTATCAGCCAACCAACTAATAAAAAAAGGCATGGATGTAATTAATGTCAAGAACATCCTGACATCACACACAGCAGGTATTTGGAAGTTCAGTCTGTGGAAGTAAAATGAGGGAGCCGGGCGGGTTTCAGGACTGACCTTACTCCAGTTCGCTCTTTTCAGCTGAACCTCCGGCTTGTAGTCTTTCTTAGGCTGCAGCCCGAAAGGTAGAGATGGTGGTGCAGGGGCACCCCAGCCCCCCATGCCAAAAGGTGGCGGTGGGGGCATTCCTGGGCCTGGTGGTGGAGGGGGAATACCAGGACCCCCAGGCGGAGGTGGTGGTGGTGGAGGTCCCATTCCTGGCAAAGGAGGTGGCGGTGGCGGTCCAGCCATGCCAGGGAGGGGCGGAGGGGGTGGCGGTCCTGGCATGCCAGGAAGGGGCGGAGGGGGTGGTGGTCCCGGCATGCCGGGGAGTGGCGGAGGTGGCGGAGGTCCCGGCATGCCAGGTAAAGGAGGTGGCGGAGGAGGGGCAGGCATACCTGCGTGACCTGGTAGCGGTGGTGGTGGAGGTATGGCTGCATGCCCAGGTAGAGGTGGGGGTGGAGGGGGAGGTGGCACGCCGGCATTCTGGCCAGGGAGGGCCGTGACTGGTGGTGCCTGCAAACCAGGTGTTGGCACGGGAACAGTGACTGTAACCACCTTAGTTTTGGCCTCTTCCAGATCCTTGGACAGCTGGTCAATCTGTTCAGAAATAAGCGCAGTTTAACATTTTAAACTGAACATCCGCTGTATAATCGCGCCGTCGTCAATGAAACCTGATTTCTGCTCATCTTGGCAGTGTACGAGGATTCTTGTGATTATCATTAGTTTTGCCTGGGACTGGCATTTTCCATTTCCAATAGATTTACATGCCAACAGAAGAAAGAAAGAACAAAAGAGGGAAAAGAGTGATTAGCGAATGCTCGGGCTGGATTGAGCTTTGGAAGAGATGGAGAGAGAAAGGAGGAGAAGTTTCAGGGAGACAGCCAAGGCAGGAGGGAATTAGGTCTACAGTGGAATTCAAAAGAGAAAAAAAAAAAGTTTGAAGAGGACGAAAAAAGTTCGATTCAGAAATGGGAGGAGAATCAAATCATCTCTCCACATTGATAGACTGATTCCAGGACTTAGAAAAGTCATTAAAAGTCGTCAACTCATCGGAGCCAATCAGGTTTCAATGGAAAAAACACACAACGCAGTTTGAACTGTGCACGTATTCAGAAGGTTATTTCGCAGTCATTTTTTTCCCTGAGTGCATCAAGTGTAAACAGTTTGCGTGGCCGCGTGCTAGCGACTGTTTACAGTATAACAAATCGCTTGTGTCGTTTTCCTTGGACTTTGAAAGGAAGACAGTAGCAGACACAAAGAGCCTCTGAGGCAGGCTTTCTTAGTGAGGCAGCAGATGAAAAATTGGGCACAGCATCACAAGGAGGAACACTGAGAGATCTCTACATGTGAAGAAATCTTCGATGGGCAGCGCCTCAAACAAAGAGAAAGTGAGCCATCTTAGTATGAGAAGCTTGTTTGATGCCTGGCGCGTGATGCTGTTGATGCTTTGGACAACTGCGTGTGTGCGTGTGTGTGTGCATGTGTGTGTGTGCGCGCGTGCATTTGGAGTTTTTGCGTGGTGAGAAAATGACTCGGCTGGCATCAGCCACATTGGATGAGGCTCATTTTGGAAGTTGTATAGTTCTTTAACTGACGCACGAGCGCGCACGCACACAAATAAACACCAAGACGGGAACATCTTCATGTGGTCGGAGCACACATGGACAGAGGCAGACTGTTCTGGGTCACTTGGTGTGTTTGTGAGTTTTGGGTGTCACTGCGAGGCAGAGTCCAGCTGGTGTGGCAGCAGGACACTGACAGCTAAACAATCCTCATCTTGGCCTCCCTACCGTATGTGTGTACACACATACAGAACCACCCCCAACACCCACACACACAAAAGAGTAAATGCACACACAGACAGTCCATGCAAATGTATCTTGGCCTTAAAAATTGTGTTTGTCCCATTTCCATCATTTCCCTTTCTTCTTTCTTCTCTCTTTAGTCACTCTTTATATTCCCATTCCCCCACTTTCCATGTTTTTATTGAGAGTCTTAATCTGTAAAGGATTTGGCTTCTTCTCACAATATCCTTTTAGGTATTTTTTCCCTTTTTTCACGCCATGCTCGCACTTGGCTAAATCATTTAAGGCTCCTGGAGGGGGGGCTTCTGTGTTTGTGTGGGTGTGCAAAGATGTTGGGCAACTTTTTGGTGCTTAGACTTACAATATTGTATTTCTTTAAGCCGCAATTTTTTTCTGACTTTCTGCAGACTCGCTGGTGGCTGCTTTTATGTGCGTACGCAGTTACCAGGAAATGAGAGCGAAGGCTCATTATCTCCACTCCAACTTAATAAATTCTGGATTCAAGTTATCTTATAATGACATTAGCATAAAACAATGAAACAATGGCTGCGTTGCAGAATTAAGTCTGACTGACAAAGTCAATCACTCCAAAAAATAAAATCTAGGATAGATTTGAAACATCTCGTCTTGTATGAATGTCTGCAACATTCAAGCAATTGGTTCAATAAAGACAGAAGTGGCTGGAAGCATTGTGTTTGTGCGTACCTGCTTTTGCAGAGTGCCGAGCTGTTGTTGAAGTCCCTGGTTCTCCTTTTCGCGCTCCTCCTTAGAGGAGGCCAGCTGTTCCTTTTCTTGGCTCATGTCCTGTAGTCTTTGTTCATAGTGCCCCTCCAGTTTCTTCAGCTCCACCTGCAACTCGTGGCGTGCAGTCAACTCTGCGTCCAGCTATTGCACATGTGAGAGATCATAGTTGGGCACAAGCTCAGTCTCGGTTTACTGAATTGGTAAAACACCGAGGTTCAACAATGCATTATGGGATGTAAGTGTGCTCTAGAAAAAGCAGCAACATGCAAGATGTGCTCAAGCTATTTTTCTGTTGAATGCTTTCAGGTTCTTTGTATGATTTACACTGCAAAATACCCACCATTTACCAAGTTAGAATGCCTTAGTGCATTCGTATCAGCTCCCTTTTCACTTTTGAATCAAAGCCTCTACTTTGATTAAAAAGAAGAAAAAAAAAACAGAACCTTTTTCCTCTTCAGTGTAATCTGCTCATGTAAACTTTTAAGAATTTCTTCTTCAGACACTTGACAAACAGATTAGAAGTATTTAACCAGAAGATTACATGTACACACAGATGCACATAGCTGTTTAATTTGCAGACAACAGATCCCTTACTCTCCCCGTCAGTGTCTTGACAGCCCGATTCCTAATTCCTGCCAAAGAGACTGTCTGCAATTACCCCATCATGCACAACTAGCGCTATGGCGCACATGGTCAATGAAAATGAATCCAAGGGTGTTTGTGTAATGCATGCACGTGTAGATGAGCGCTCATTTAATGGCTATGATCCCGCGTGAGACCGCGTGTCTCCAAGTGTGCATGAATGAAGGCTAGTTTCAGCTTTCTCTTTGCAATTATCCTGTCACTGTGACAGAAACATCAGGGTAGCCGCACACCACAATCAAGGCATTTACCCCCTTGTGTGAGTGTGTGGAATTGTTTGTCTGTGTGTGTTTGCTGCGAGCCTGTATCCATCTGTCGGGTGGCTGTCAGACGTGTGTATGCTTATTTTCTTAGTCACCCTCGTCCACTCCCCCCCACCCCACCCCCCATTCTCATTTGTCATCCAATGTCAGCCAGACAGTGGTCGCCTGGAATTTCATTACAGTCCAAATGTGCCTATGTGTCTGTGTGAAGAGAAATGTTAGCTTTTACAAAGCATGACTTTATTTTGTCTTTGACTGTAAGAGCCTGTGTGCTTGTGGGCTGACACGTTAATATGTCTGCATAGGAGGCCTATTTACTGAGGTCTGTGTACTTATGACATTCAGTGGGAATCAAGCTGTGTGTTATCCACCTTCTTCTCCAGCTCAATGGCTTTGGCCTCACTGGTTTCCACCTTGGTCTGATCCACCATGTTGTCTGTGGAGAGAGAGAGTAAGGGCAAAAGGAAGGAAAAGGAGGAAGAGGAAAGAAGGTGGTAGATGAGATAAGATATTTCGACAGCACACCTGCACACGTCTGGCTGTAAAGACGGCGTACCCTTCAGTCTGGCACATGCTGTGTCCTCACATAAATTCAAAAACAGACACCTCCACATAGGGCAAGCGTCCCATCTGTCTCCCCATTTTTCCCCCTATCACACCACTCAAAGTCAAGATCTACGAGGTGATTGTGGAGGCATCTCATTACAATAGGGTGCTGTGCGCTGCATACTGCTCATACAGATCATTAACTTACACATACACCTTTGTTTCCTGCAGGCAAGCGCAAATATAAAACAAACACTATTAAAGGGCCCGAGAGTAATAAATGAGCTTAGACTGTCTGGAAGAGAAAACGTCGAGGAGGACACACGCTGACCAACAGGGTACCTTTGCAAAATAATTGCAAGGGTCTACAGGTGGTTTAATGCTGAAGGGCTCACCAAGCATGTGCAGTAAAAGAGCTAATTAACATGAAGATGAATGCCACAATGTCACTGGATCAAAGAGTGCTAATCACGATGCCCAGGAGGGAGGGATCAAGCAGGCGCGGAGCAGAGATAGGATGTGAAAAGCTAAAATAGAAAATGACGAAATTTCACAAACTCTGAGAAAAGTGAACTGTACAGATTCGAAAGAGTTGGAATATAAATATGGACGGGGCGCTGAAGCTGTGCCGGGTTCACAATATCTAGATAAGTAAGGCAGACAGAATATGAAACTCTAAGATTTAGCACATGAGAGAACCTCACAATAATATGCCAACCCACATCCAATTTCAGAGCGTGCATTTGTGTATGAGTTTACGTGGTTATTGGATGTGTAATGGATTGGAAGGGGGGGCGTAGTTCTGTCATGGTGGCTATGCTAAATGGGACAAACTTCGAATAGAGCGCACTAAGGGAGACAGAATGTAGGGGAAAAAAACTGTGCTGAATTTCAGAGTTCAAAGAAAAACACTAAATAATGCATGCAGGGCAGAATTGGGCTGCTTTCCACCAATAATAACTCTGGCAGCCTTAAAGGAGGCCAGCCAGCCTTGTGTGTGCTGTGTGTCTGCAAGTGTGTGTGAGCGTGTGTGTGTGTGTGTCAGGACGCATTTAGAAGCAGTGCAATTAGAGCCTCCTGCGGTGAGCAACGGAGACCTGCCATGAAGTGCATTGAACTCCTGAGACATGGCCCGCACCTTCAGTCTGCTGCGTTTTAGCCTCCTATAGTCAGTGATTATTTAGAGCTGCCACTCAAAAGCAGAAACCTACCAATACCGGGCACCGTGCTATTTCATCAGAACTATTACAATATGGGGAAAATTCCCTATTTTATGTTTGTGACCAGGAGAGTGACAGGAAATGGATCATATGGATCAGTAGCCATAACGCCTCCAGCTTTAAATGGCTCTCTGTGTCACCGTATGTGTGGCAGAATGAAGCCGTGTCCAAGCATTCCTGAAACTTTCCAGACAATTCCAGATGCATAACCACATCCCACTGTGATTGGGCAGCTTTGCTGCAAAGAATCAGGTTGAAACATCTTTTTTTTCCCATTTTCTTTTATGATTCATGACACCACTTGAGGCACTTTTCATGCTTAAGAACAAGTGCAACACTGTAAATTGTATCTGTAAAGGTGCACTGTTATCCACAAAAATTTAATGGCATCACCTCTCAGCTCTTCTCCAAGTGTGGCAGTTTGGATCAGGTGGAACCACTTTTGATTTTTCAATGTGGTGAGACGGCACGTCCTATAAAGTAGTTGTGACGGGCCATAAAGCAGCTCTAATACTTTCTTGATCCTCACAGAAAAGTCTGTGTCACGTAGGTAGCTGGTGAGGACTGTGTGTCGCAGGCACCGGGAATATGGTTGCAGGAACATGAACCTGAGCACCATTGGCTTATTATATCAATGGCTTCGCCGTCTGTCCCTGAAAGTTGCCACGAGCAGAAATCAGGTCTTGAGATTGCTGCATTTCAGAACATTTTCTCTCTTGCCAGAACTCATTTTATGCAACTGACCTGTGAAGTTAAAACCTGTAGCAAGATTCAGCCCACACTAACACCCACTCCCTCTCTGGCTCCATCTTGTGGTGAAAGTGCAACTGTGCGTGCAATTCAAAAGACAATATGACCAAATTACATGACATCATTTGTTGGGAGGTTTGCACTGATGGCAACACAATGCCTGTGCCATCGCAAAAAAGCCAAGCCACACAAGTGCTTGCAATCAACAGTGCTGTTTTCTTGCCTGAATGTGAACATGTCAACAGTTGGGTGATGGTTTCAATGACATCATCCACCAGACAAAGTCAAGACAAAGTCACGTGTATGTTGGGGTCAAGGAACTCACCGATCAGGCTTTCGATATTGAGGCTGAGGTTGCGGCACTTAAAATCAGGGTCTGCACCATTTCTGTGAAGAACGACCTGAGCGATACACTCGTCTATCAACTTGTAGTATTGAGGCCTGCGGGAGAGAGGAAGAGATGGGTTTGGAGACAGATGGATTAGGAGATAAACAGAAAAAAAATAGAGGAAAAATGGGGGCGATAAGATGTAAAGAAGGCTGACATTGAAGGATTTATATACAGCCCTAAAAACCTAAACTGAAAGCGCATCCCTCTTAGCAGAATACTTTGAACACAACAGCACAGTTAGATTAAAGATCGTGTGGTGGTTAAAAAACAGGGTTCTGAACAACAGCTGACACATTGTGCGAGTGCAGGAGCAGACTGACAAAGAGCGACTGGGTTCATATGTTTGGACAAATGATTCCGCACGCATGCTTTGTGACTTTGTCTTCGTAACCAAGATTAGTTGTCTGGGTGAGCTTGACAGTTTGAGTTTCTGTCAGGTCCGTGTCACAAAGATGGATGGCGCACCACTTGCTTCCATGAAGGCGCGCTGCTTTATGTCCAGCGTCTCATGTCTGATCAAGCCAACTTCTCACAGACACTCAATTTTGGAGGTGTCTCATTCCCTGACCCCATTAGATGCTGCCAGAGTCAAAAACTCAATACTTTATTTATTCAGCCACCACCCCCCCACCACCCGCACCCATCCGCCACCCCTGCCTTCCTTCCTCCGAGTGCCTCTCTTAGTCACTCTGCCTTTGTCTAACACGTATTCCTTCAGTATAATTCAAGGGTTTGTTTTTTTTTGTTTTTTTCTAAAATTGAAATTTATCCGTGGAGCGAGAGAGACATCTAGTGTCCAGCAGGAAAAATGGGTCGGAGCGCAACGGACTTTTCTCCGTCTCCACCCAAAATCTGTCTTTCATCATCAGACATTCAAGAAAAAAAAATTGTTCGGTCCACTAATTTATAAATATATTTGGAATTGGGTAATTTCACTAATGAAAAAGTTAGAGTAGCTTTAGAAAACGTGTGGCATTTTTGAATTACATTCTAACCACCCTTAAATCACTTGCACACACGACTCGAGGTGTGTCATAAATCCCATTAAAAAACACAGTGTAACCCCCGATTTCAATCATCACTTCAGAATTAAAACACCGAGTCTTGAACAGCCACAAAACAGCAGGTCATTTCAATACCTTCTTTACCACTGTCCTGACCACCCTTTCCCTTTTTTCTCTGTGATTACCCAGCTGTGTTTTCTGCCACTCTACAAAGCTTCCTCCCACCCTCACTTCCGGTCTCTGTGTGGAGTCCATTAGAGACCACCTCTATTGTGTTCGACTGGCTCACCTGGATGGAAACAGCTGAATAGGATAGAAGGATGGCTGGATGAGATGGAAGGGGAGAGCTAAAACAAGCTCTACTGGGACCATTTGTTTGGGCCAACCATTCATTTCCACCTTCACAATTTAATCCCCAAACCATGTTAAAAATAAACCACAAGTTCCTACCTGACACCATGAAGGAAACATTAGCCAACATATGACTAACCCTGAGTGTGATAGGCGCATCCCTTCATGCTTTTGCTGAGGTATGAGAGTCCATTAAGACAATAATTATTCCCTCTTATGCTTCTGAACACGTGTATTATAGTTGCCATGTCCTTAAACTAATCTGTGCTGGTCTTCATTGAATCTGTTTTGCGTGCCTTTACACCCTTTCTCTCGCTAAAACTCCAAGGGCTTTTGGAAGACACAGACAGGATCATTAGCATATTCCTTGTGATAAGAGTTCATGGTGCTCGTTTCTATTAAAATTGAATCTGACTCCTATGCATGTATTAATTTCACAGCTTTGGAAGAGTGCTCAGGCAAACAAATGGCAAATGGGGGTAAAGGGATGAGAAAACGGAAGTGTGAGTGATAGGAGACAATCAAGGGAAACACTTTGAGTTCTCTTGTTTTGTTTTGGTAAATTTCACAGCATTGTTTATGTCGCTTACTGAAGTCTTCGACCACCTGGGAACGTGGTGGTTCATTCAGCCCTGTGTTGTTCTAAAATGTGTTGTGTTTTTTAAAAAAGCCACCAACTTTAAGACTGTGACCACTCCTATAAACATGACAAATGAAGCCATGCAATAAATCCTACATTAGTTGCGCTTTAGTGTGTCCACATACATCCTTCAGTACAGATTGTACACTTTCTGTGTACAATCAAATACCAAACACTCGACGTGTCAGAATCTGTCAACACGTGTGAGGATGTTCGAGTGTGCTACCTGGCCAGATAATCGTTACGGATCAGCAGGAGGTGCTGCATCAGCGACAGAAAGTGGTTTTCAGCCTTCGAGTCCTTGACGGTGTTCGCCAAGATCTCAAACACTTCCCTCACATCACTGAAGGAAAACTAGTTAAGGTTTCATTACAACAATCCCTCAGGAAACCACACACGCATTCAACAATAATCAAGAAGACAGAAGGAAACTGAGCTCCACATTTGGTTTGCACAAGGCTCTGAAAATTCTATGCGCACTGTGCGTTTTAGCCCTGGGAGACATCTGGTGTTGAATATTGTAAGTGCATGTTAAATGCTGCACGTAGAGGCAGTTAGTTTATGAACAGCTTTTTAAAAAAACATACAGCAAGACTAAAAGTGACATTAACCTTAATCCTGCAGGATGTTCAGTCAAAGGGGACATTTTGTTGAAAAAAAGGGGAAAGTGTTGATTCATACATCAGACTTTACAATTAAAGGGGAACAAAAAGCTACAGTAACACTGGATGGGCAAAGAAACAAATGTCTTAATACAGATAAATGATATTTAATGAGTCAATATCATTCGAAAAATATTCCATTCTTTTTCCCATAAACACCAAGATCACCAGTATCAATGGAGCACTTTGACAATAACACATTTTTTGCCAAACTCGAGTTAAAAGTCAGTGATGCCGATTCGCTGTATTGCAAAGGACAGACAGAAAACCTCCACAGGGGCAACAACAGTTCCCATTGAAAGGATACTCCATTTCAATGCGGATGTCATCAAGACGTGCTTTGAGGTCTTCAGAGTCATCCTCAGCCTGCTCGTCAAACACCTGGACTTGCACCCTCAGCTCCTCGTTTTCTATCATCCGCACCTCCTGCAGAGCAAGCAATGGGATGCAGCAGTGGAGGGGGGGAAAAAACACACACACAAGAAAGCACTCGAGGAACAGAGTGACAATCAAACATTTCAAGTTTGGACAGTTGTGAGAAAGTTTTGGAGTAGGAGTGAGTGTGTCAGCTCATCAGAAAAAAGAGGCATTGCGACAGGAACACAGAGAATGAAGTTGGAGAAACGCAAGTTTCTGCACAATCCCTTTGAGAGAAAGATCAGACGGGAACATTTTTCGTACCTTCAGCTGGTCCCTGAGTCCCAATCTCAGCAGTTCGGAGCGAATATGGATTCTGAAGTCCAGTTCTTCTGCTCGGGCGATCAAGGCATTGATCAGCTGCATGCAGCCACCCTGCCAGAAACACATCATATCACAATGTTAACATTATAACTTAGAAAAGCTGGAAGGATGAAAATGGTTGTATGGAAAAAAAATTGGAAAGATGAAGAAGACTTTTTAATCCAGAAACTGAGGGACTGTGTCAGGTGACATCACGGCAGCTCTATTTGATACACTTCAAAAAAGAACAATGGGTCTTCAAAAGTACAAGTGTGTATTTTGTGTGTGTATGCATCTGAAAGTGCACCTTAAGAGCAATGTTGTGGTTGTTCATGCCAGTGAGGAGAGGCTGAAACCTCTCAATGTCTCGTTTCTCAGCCTCTTCTGTGATGGCTTCCAAAACGCGCTCATGACTGTGAAAAGAATTAAGAACAGACCATTAAAACCTTTCCAGAAGTAGTTCCATGATTAATCACAAATGAAGGAATATGCAGAGTAACAATCAACAGCCTTCAAATAGATCATTTTAATGGATGTAAGAAGAACTAAAAATGTCCAGAAACTGAGGAACGCCTCCCTGTGTGGTGGTGTATCCGTCCTACAAGCCTCAGTGTGTTTGTTGTGAAAACTGTCATGTCATTGATGCTCACAGGTTCTCGGGATGTTCCAGAATAGAGATGGCAGACAGCAGCTTGACAGCATCCACCATCATATGAGGCACCCTGGGATTGATGGCTTTGACCAGCAGAGGAATACCTTCATCCGACTCCAGCATGGATTTTAGCCCATACTGTGGGAAAAAAAGAGAAGACGGAGACAGAGACCAGGCTAAGTGAGGTAAAGAACTGCAGATTAATCCTCATTGTGCAAAAAGACAATTTTGTCCGTCGTTTATTTTAATCAGACATGAGAAAAAAAGACTCCCTTGGTCCTGATTAATGCTCCTTCAATAAAACATTACAAAATCAGATACAAATGATATGTTTTGATACAGAGGGGCGTAACAATCTGACAAAGCTCGCCCTTTAAACCTAATTGCCGTCTGCAGCAGATGTTATTACAAACGGCTGTTATTAGTGATTACACAGATTACTCTAAGGCAGCTTTTCCAAACCTTAGTGTTGAGCACTAACATCTACTGTCTTGTTTGTACCATAAAATTGGCACCCTACAAGTGAAATGTAAATATCAGATTTAAAGTGTTTGTTATTTTTAGATACTGTAGACCCAGGTGAGATTTATAAAAGGTTACAGAGGATAAGACGCATCAATATACTGAATTCTCAAAGGTTACCGATGACAATAATAGCAACGGTGGAGTCACAGTGACCCCTATTGGATGTCCTGCTTTACTACAGCCATGACAGAAGGTCCATGTCCATCTGGATCACTCAGTGAGACTGCACCCACGACCAGGTGTATCTAAGTGGTTGTTTATTTTTTTTAGAAACATCCCAACACAGAAGTGAAGCGCCTCACCTTGTTGTTCATAAAGGCTTTCAGACAGCGAATGATCTCGTGTTGACATTTCACTCCCATCATTCTTTTCAAAAGAACAGGAGACAGATGCAGAGAGTCATTACAAACGCAGCACTTGTGTGATTTCATTTGATGTGGTTGAAGTGACTTACGGGTACTCGTCTTTCTCCTCCTGGAGCCTCCTGAGCAGGTTTAGGAGCAGAGCCAGTCCTTCATCTCCAAAATTCTGGACCCAGCTGCCAAGAAACAGTTTTCATCTTTCATCAATTGAATATTCACATTTGAAAGCATGTGATTTGCTTTCAGCTTTACAAAGTACTATAGTAAATACCCCAACACAACATGTTTGAGCTTCTTTTTCTTCTGGCTATTTACTTCAGTGCAATACATAAATAAAAAAATACAAGTAGAGCACAATGAAGTACAGATCTAAGGTGATTCATGATATTTTTTAATGACCTGAGGGGGAAATGACTCAATGGAGATCTTTCAACCCCCAATGATTACACACAGTGCGAGCAAAAGTAGTACTTGGCTCAGTATTCAACATTCACTATGTGGCTGTTGGGTTGTTTTTTTCTCAGTAGCTGTGTTGAATTTATGTTATCTCATTAGTAGTTAATAGTTATTCAGATTCAGGTCAAGTTTAAAAAAAAAATGAGTCTGTGTCTGTGAAGGAAAAAAGATAATGAAACCCATAAAGTTCGTGTCAATCTATACAAATTAATTCTGACTCTTCACACATTACACTCGCATTTCATCTAAACCTCTTAATAAACTGAAGCCCAAAGAACAAAGATGTTACTATTGTGAAAAATGTGAACTGAACGTGAGCATTAACCTGACAGGATTGTTATTGAGCGACACTCGTAGTGACTCCAAACAGCCCAGCAGCTGCGTGTCTCT
>JAUESF010000047.1:7997806-8010830 GCA_032274765.1 Malacoctenus tetranemus
ACACTTGATATATAGAATAAAAATTGTTATAAGGAAATGTTTCACTACTAATATTTTGGGGGGTTTCAAGGAACGTCATTTTCTGTGGGTTTCCAGGCATAAAGAGGGTCTCTCAGCACTGGATTTGCCCTCTACCAATTTCACAGCTAACCGATGATTCATTGTCTTTCCGTTGCCCTATTACTCTGTTCAAAGAACATGCTAATTAATGTTTTTGATGTGTCAGGTTTAATTTCAACCACCCTCCTCCTCACAACTTCTGCCCTGACCTTTCTTCCACTCCTGTCTATAAGTGTGTGTGTGTATTCCTCAGTAAAAGTCTTCTGTGTTGCCAAGTCTGTCGAGAAGCAACGTCAGCATAATGTCACAACGGCCGACATGAAGAGCGAGGCCCTGGACGGACACCTGCGCCTACCGTTCTGGGTGAGTTTGGTGGAGCAGACCAGCGTGGAAATGGTGAAGCTGTCCCTGGAGCTGACCGACAGGCCGCCCCCACCCCCAGACAGGCTGCTGGAGCTCCGGCTCAGCGCTGCCACCTTGTGGGGCTCGCCGTGGAGGTGGCGCGTTGAGGGCAAGGACAAGTAGCAGTTCACGTCCTCCATGCGCTTGCTGTCACCCTGAGAGGACAAAACGAAAGCGGTGCTCCAATAAAACTGTCTCAGCAGCGCCGCGACGGCTCTGTTAATGGCTGCACAGATGTTCGGTCCCAGCTGCTTATATTTCACCCAAAATGTCTCGACACAAATATACTCGGAGGAGCAGCAACAAAAGAGACACAACTATTAGGAAAGAACGACTAACGATGGCTGAGGTCACCACTTCACACCTGTGATCATCTGTGACGGCTGCATGTCAACGTCTTTTGTCAAACACAGTTCCTCTTTATTAAGGGACTGGCGACGAATAATAAAAAACAAAAACACAGATTCAAGAAGTCAGAAAACGTCACGACTGCTTCGCGAAACATTTCGAACAATACGATCAAACCCTAACATCTGCTCACTGTTCCAAAAGTTGAATCGCTCATCCCGCGTCCATCTTTTAATCCAACAAACTCTCCACTCATTAACGCTGCACCAATAAACAATGAGTGATTGGCTGGAAAAAATCGGAGGCTCAGAGGCTGAAGCCGTAAGTGCACAGAGATGGAGAGGAACGCGGGGATAACGAGAGATAATCGAGAGCGAGGTCGCCGGGGGGAGCGTCCATTTGGTCTTTGAGTGAATCAAAAGTAATTAATCTTCATTGCGTTTGGCATTTAATCAATACGGGGATTCAATCTTAGCCCCGGCTCATTTGGCAGCAAATCTATTCGGCTTCATTCAACTCGTCTGGGCGGCCGTAATCTCCCGTCCAGACTCGCCAAAATGTTTACGTCTGCTTTTATGATTGTTGCGGGCGGAGAAGTCTCCTCCAAGGATCCACTTCCCTTTTCTCTAACTCGGTGTGAAAGCGATTTGTAAAAAGCGTTGTTGCTCTGCTTTTCATTGACGTCCTCGAAAAGAAGAAACCCTTGTTGCACCCGAGCACTTCAAATCCAAACCGTTGATCCAGCATGATTTTTTTTTTTATTAAAAGCTCTCGAGTCCATTTGTCCTTTCAGTTTCTATGGAGTCTGGAAGCTGTGTGTGCTGATGGGTTATTCACCTACAAAACTGTGTTATTCTGCAAACTGAGGAACGAAAGAATGAATTATTTTGTGGCCATGAAACAGCTGCACTTCCTTTTCTTTGAGATAAATCGAGTTATCAGTGATAGTTTTCACACTTATTCTTCACTTGGTGTATTTTACTTTGAAAAGGTTTCATGAGGTAATCAACATTCTGTCTGCAAACGCGTCTTTGCAGGTTCTGACCTTGAAAACGACGAGGTCGTGCAGGCCATCCTGTAGGACTGTCCCGTCATCCTTCATCAGGCGCACGAAGGCCATCGCGAAGTTCTTCTCGCTCTTGTCCTTGGCTGTGAAAAGCAGGCGGGAGGGTGAGGACTCAGACACCATGGGAAGAAAAAAAAAAAACACTCAAATGTTCGATCAAGTGTCATTTTAAAAGTTGCCGACAGTCGTTTGTTTGTCTCAGCATCACGTGGTGCTGTGGTGCTGTGCAGAGGAGTTAGAAGCGTAAGGAGGAAAAAGGGACAACACTCACATTCTTGGGAAGAGCGGTGCCTGAACATAAAGCGCAGATGAATCTTGTGCATTTCCTCCAGAGGGACGGCCACCTGGAGGACACCTCATATTACTGTGAAACATTATAGCGTGGATACACAGAGACTGCCTGCTTCCTCAAAGTCAGCGCAGAGCACAATGCAGCTAACTTTTAAGGAAACTGGCAGAGGAAACTGACCGAGAGTAAAACACACACACACACACACACACACATACACACACAAACACACACACACACACCTTTATCGTCTCCATCCAGCGGGGCTGCTTGATTTGGTAGTAGATGACAGACCTGTACTCACTGACCGCCTTATCACCGGCTCCCAGACAGATGGAGTTCTGGGATGAGACAAAAAAAAGAGAATAAAACATACATCTTGGGACTGTCTGTGCGTTTGTGTGTGTGTGTGTGTGTGTGTGTCTGTGTGTGTGTGTGTGTGTGTGTGTGTCTGTGTGTGTGTGTCTGTGTGTGTGTGTCTGTGCGTGGGTGCATTCATGTTTTGTTCCAGAAAGTTTAGCCCATTGCCATCATCTGCAAACTGTCTTCATTGTGTGGGAAAAGCTAAGTGGCTGTCAAGTTAATTATCATGTTAATGTTTGACGATTTTCAAAGTGAGGTGAAAGTCAGAGTGACAATCAGGTTTATTTGCACTCGTACTTGAGCTCATAGTTATTCCACATGTAATTAATGCAAATCAACACAATTCTCCTGAACTCAACCAAAACACAACGCCGTGCGTCTATGTGAGCCTCCTCTATGCACCCCGACTATGAGGGAATGAGCGAACACTGGATAGGTGCTTTTCCTCTTCACTGGCCCAAACCACCCCAATCTCCTTAAAACACCACAAACACTTTTCACACTTCACCCCAAACCTGCCGCTCACATACCAACCCCTGTGAATACAACTCTGCCTGGTGGGAGCACAGGACCCCTGTCCCGGGCCGCTCACCTGTATGACTTTGCCCTCCTCGTCACACACCCACATGATGACCTCCACGTTCTTC
Organism: Malacoctenus tetranemus; assembly: GCA_032274765.1. NCBI lineage: Eukaryota > Metazoa > Chordata > Actinopteri > Blenniiformes > Labrisomidae > Malacoctenus > Malacoctenus tetranemus. The sequence continues at coordinate 8,000,982 of JAUESF010000047.1, forward strand.
TGCGTGGTCTTGTTGTACTTGTCGAAGTCGCCGCCCTGCAAGGTGAGGTAGATGTCGTTGCGCACGTCTCCCGGCATGATGATCTCGGGGAAGCCCAGCTTGCGGGCCACCACGGTGCTGCGGTCCACCAGGTGAGGGTACTCTTTACGGATCTGAACGATGTCCCCCACCAGAGCCTTCATGGTCACCCACAGACCTGAGAAAGACAGAAGAAAGCCATGAAACAAAGTAAGTAACTATGACAATGTGACCAAGCAGATATATTCGAGCAGGGAGAAGCCTGAGTTTCAGCATGTAAACAGGAAAAATGGAGTCTCACTGAGGAGCCAGCACTTTGTCGGGTCCAATATGAATAATTTACAAACATTTATAAGAACAAACACCAGCCACTTCATTTTTTTTTACCTTTCAGGCAAATGAGCTTCCATTTCTCTTGCAGTCAAGTAACATTCAAATGAAAGCTAAATGGCAGAGAAAGGTACTTCAAGGTTCAAAAGCAATCAAACTGAATCTAAACCATTTCGCGACGTTTTCAAACCCTGAAACAGGACGCCTGAAGGTTGCGCCTAATGCCTCCCCCACTTTGTGTGAAAATGTAATGGTTAGGGGGGGAAAACATCACATTAAAAGTCAAACAAGGAGAGTGTCTGCTGTGTTGCAGGTGAGACGGTTTTCAATACAGCACGTGTGTGTCCCCACTTTGGAAAAGTGTTGAAGGAAGTTAGTAAATGCAAGGGTTGGGTGGTGTCATCAAAACAGTCTGGTGTTCGTTTACAAGTGATGGTCTTGTCAAAGGGGAAGAAAAGATAAAGGAAGCGTGACAGGGAGTGAAAGAGGGGGTGACAGAGTGAGGAGAGAAAGAGTGGAGGACAAGAAAAAGTGAGAGAGGAGGGAAAAGTGAAATAGGGACAGCGAGAGAGGATAAGTGAGAAGTAGAGGTAGAGAGAAAGCACATCCAGAAGGGAAGCGAGAGAGGGAGGGAGGGAGGGAGGGAGCGAACAGGAGAGAGAGAAAGGTGCAAGCAGCCTCCCAAAGTGAGAGGAAGGAGAAATTAGAGGGTGAAAAATGTGAAGAACAGGCGCCTGGTGGCCTCAGGTGCTCCTTCCGTATCTTCTCGACCAGTTGCCCCTCTCATATCTGGGTTATGCCCCCAGGCCCTCAGAGCGGGAGGCAGATAAAAAAGCTGAGCGATGTGACAGCGCAGGCCGACATGTAGGGCTACTCCATGTGGAACAAGACAGTGTCACCCCAGCAGTTTGTCAAAGTCAGCCATAAACATTAGGCAGTGGCCAGTGAGACTGGAAAAAAAAAGGGGCAAGAGTTGTGAAAACTTCAGCAGGAGCGAGTGTAATCCATCAGAATAACGCTCCTAATTCTCGCCTGCTGTGCAGAGAGAAAGACGCGGGGAGCGCAAAGAGAAAAGGCCATTTTTACTCCAGCACAAACGACTGCAGATGGCAAGAGTCCGGTGGGACGTCTCCAGCGCGTGCAGGACCACCGACTCTTGCATGAGCTGTCACACGGCGAGAAAACAGACGGCAAAGCCCCCCCCAACCCCCCGAGTGTGACAACGGTACCTTGGCCGCCACTGTCTCCTCGAGATGCTGTCACTTTGTTCAGTAAGGTGTGGAGAAAGTCATTCTCGGCAACCACCCTGGAGTCAAACACACAAGCTCAACTTAAAAAAAAAACCAAACAGTTAAAATTGTGTAGATTTTGTTTTGTTGCGCTCAAAAATAGCTTTTTTTCCCCTGTTTTCGTAATGAGACATATAATGGGAAAACCAGTTTGATGACAAAAAAAAAGAGGAAGACGAGGTGGCGTCAGTGAAGAAGAAAATTGAACATACGGGAAGAAAGGGATGAAATACTGCTTCTCCTCATCGCATTCAACCTTCCCTTTAATGATGTCACTGATGTCCATCACTGTCAAGGAGAGAAAGCAAAACGTGTCAGACGAACCTTTGCGCCGTCGTATATAACGTGGACTCACATCAGTGAAGAACCACGAGTCCAACTGTGCTGACAGCACCCCTGTGGTTGCTCTTTTGGACAGGGTCACGCGAGGATACGGGCAACATACTTTGGCCGGTTGGCCAAAAAAAAACGAGTGGACGGCCGTCATCAATATTTCAGTAGTGGGCAAAGGATTGCACTTGAACTGGGCAGCTCCTGGGTGTAGATATGGGCTTCAACACCTCAAGCAGCTGACAAATCCAGCTGAATTAGTCTGACCTTTGCAGAACAAAGTAAAAAAAAAAATAACTGATGAGGCCATTAAAAGACATTATTGTCAGCCAAACTGAACGTTGGTAATGGAGTACAACACAGAGGCCTTATCCATCATAAAATAGACTGACGCTCTCAGAGACAGGTTAAAGGCACACCGCGTTTTCTCGCACGCATACAAAGTTGCTGTTTGCGTCGGCGTTGTTCTGGAAACACTCTGTGCGTCCTTGAGGTCTGATAATCATGCTGAATGCATTTTCTTCCACGTGTTGCATCAATGCAGACGGTTTTTCAGAGGGATTTGGAGTCGGCATTTTTCCATCCTCTCGCCTGTCGTCTTTTTCACGGCATTATTCTAAAATGTTGTCGGTATCTGTTCATCAGTGAAGCTACCGGCTGGAACATGTGTGGAATTACCATAAAAAAAGGAGGCACATCCCTGTGAGTGTATGAACAAACCATTTAAACGTAAAGACACAGGGTTTAACCCTTTACCTAACACCACGTTCTTGATAAACAAGAGTGACAAACGGCGTGAATGAGGGAATTCCTTTTGTCAGTCGTCTGGTTGAGGTGTCCAAATTAATTCAAAGTCAAAGGGTAAAAAATATGGTCCGCGCTGCACCTGCGACGCCAAAAGGCCGCCTCAGGCCCTGCGTGAACTTCTTGTTGTTTGTCTCTTTCAAGTCCATCCTGCCCACTCTCACTATCTGACAGATCAGATAAATCTTCTCCCTGCTCAGATCCTTGTTTCCCAGGTCCTGAAGGATAAAGATGGACAGAGAAGACAGAGAGAGATAGAGAAGGGGGGGGGGAGTACAGTCAGTGGAATTGAGACAAGAAAACAAACAACATAATCCTCGCGCCCATTAATTCCAGCGCCGTGCAGAAGCTGCAGAGCTGTGGAAACGATGCGCCAGTGCCCTCCTGTGGTTACTTACTGTAAAGACAACCTTCAGGTTGTTGAGCATGTCGATCTCTTTGGGGAAACCTTTGCTGCCCCAACGAACCAGGTAGTTCTCACTGCACAAAAAAATAGATTTTAAGAAAGTGATCAATCATCCTTCACTGCAATGTTAGTACAAGAATGTGTTGCTCACTTATAATGCATTGATCAGCGAGTGGTGAAATGATCTGATGCCGACGCGCTCTTCTTTGCCAACAAAAATACTGCAGCAACACGGCACAGTGCAGCAGAAAGGCCTGGCTGATGTACTGGAGCACAGACTGTGCTGCTCAGTGAAGTGACATCAAATAGTGTCAGCGAAGCTAAAGCTGGGATGCTTCATGCCATGCTCTGACAGCCACATTGAACCACTAATGTTACCCTGTTGTGTTCCATAATAAAGTTGATTGAAGTGGTTAAAAAAAACAAAAAAGCAAAACTGCAACCCTGTTATTCCCACTCGCATTTTGTTAGCATGCATGAGACGCTGACATAGGAATGAATAGGAAGAGCGACAGCCGGGAAGACAAAGTGAATCACTCTGTGGGTTGGATGAACGCTGGAGCCAAACTCGATGCTTTTGTGAACAGCGCTTGCCAGCAAAATAAATCCTTACTATTTGTAAGTTTCTCAGGTACAAGCTGTCCAGATTAGGTAGTATAGAAATTAAAAGCTAAAGACTTTATTCATCAAATTAGTTCTGGAGGGAAATAATGGCTGGAAATTAAGCAACAGGCCCGTGGGTGTAAAAAAATAAAACAATGTATTGAAAACACAAGACGATCGATTCAGGTCAATCTTAATACTTCCAGTTGCACTGGCTGAGACATGGATACAGCCAGCATGACACTGAGTGACAGGGCTTAACATCAACAATGTCGGGCCCCACATAGTGCTGCCAGTCAGTATCTGCTGCCCTATAATTTGTATATTCAGCGTAATTATTTTTGTCACAGCATTGTTCAAAGTGAGCGGGGCTCAGCCATGAAGGAAAGGAGACGGAGAGGTGTGTGTGCAGTAGACAGGGAGAGTCTGCGTCAGTGTGCCGTCAGGGACACAGGTGACACGGGTCAGGGTCAGGGTCAGGGTAACATGTGGCATGGTTTTATCTCCATGAAATCAGTTCATTTCTTCAGTTTCTTTGGGGTTTTTTGTTCCTTTCTTTTTATATCTTCTCGGCACGGGTGAATCAATATCAAGCGCAAGTAGAAGAGGAGATAAACGATGTCTTGTGAGACTTCATCAAGAACATACCTCAAAGCCGAACCACACACATCTCATCTTTTTCAGGAAACTAAAGGCCTTTAAAAAATCTTTAAATCCATCCAATTTAAAGTAAAGCAACGCTTCAGTCTTCAAGTATTTTTTCGACCCACCGACGAACAGGCGCTCCATCGTGAAGCCCCCGCAAGCAGCCTCCAAGAAAGGCTGTGAAAACCTTCTCTGATCACTAAACATGATCGTATAATGAAACACACTCAGCGACATACAAAATAAGAAGCTTCCAAAAAGAACGAAAAAAGAGAAGGAGCAGTCTCTCAGCTCTGCACTCACTTATCATGAAATGTGCGTTTCTAGTTTTGACAGCCACAGAGCAGGCAAAGCCTCGGGGCCGCTCTTCTTGATCCATGCGGTCCCGGACGCAGGTCGGGTACGATTTGCGCACGCACGAGTCGTGACTGAAGCTAGTGAAAGGAGGCATGTGTGATACCTGATGATGGTCTGCTTGTTGGGATCATAGAGCGACATGAAGAGCTCCGAGTCTTCGCCGATGCGACACACAAAGTTCCTGACGAAGACGTAGAGGCTGTGGGTGGGAGACGACTGGATCCGGGCTGAGATGCCGCTGTGGTCCGTCTGGATGTTGGACTGTGAGGAGGGGGATATTGATTTGAACAGAATTCATTTGGACAGAACTTAATGCCGTTCAAAAGCTTTGTTTTTTTTCCCCTTTGGCAACGTCTGAACAAATCTACTCGGAGATTTCAGATTGAATAGTTTGAATCTGAAATGTAGCAGCTGCAGCCTGCAGATTGTGGAGGAAAACCACTGCTAAGAAACACAATGATGCACACAGTTTCCCCAGTGAATGAATCAGCCACGAGTTGGAAAGTACATTGGTTTGAGCAGCATTGAAATGCATTTAAAATCGTCTGTAAGGAAGTGAATTCACATTTAAACAGGAAAATAGAGTTAATCATGGGCGGCGATGTTCACTAAAAGCTCAATTTTAGGTTAAAATGTCTCGGAGTGAACGTGTATGTAACTACGTTTGGCCTGTGATTGGCTGTTGACCTTTTAATAATCTTTAATTATCACTAAGCTCTTTTGATGATTCATCGATATAAAGATTGGTGTCTGCTGTCATCTCAATCTACTGAGCGTAAAACATTGTTCGGACTAAAATGTGGTGCAGAATAAGGTTCAGTTTCCTCTGTTGAGTTATCTCACTCGTCTTCAGCCTGATTTTAGGTTGACAGATACGAGCCTGTTGAAGATTTAAGGTGCTCTGCACTGAAATAGTCTTCAAGTAGCCAAATAGATTGAGCTGTCCAACGTCCGACATCAAATCTATCATCTGTGGAGGACTTTCTGTTTGGCCGCCTGCATCACTCCCTCCCCTCCTGTACCTGCTCCTCTTTGATGCGCTCATTGATCTTGGCCGTGGCCTCCTCGTGAGCCCGGAAGAGACTGATGACGCTGGCTCGCTCCGGCTCCAAGATGTTGCCGTCCTCGTCTCGAACAACCTGGTCCAGCTCCAGGAGCCTGGGAGCAGGAGAGGGAAGAGTGATGGGACACATCCAACATTTAAATTAGAACATGTGGGGAACAAGACTGAGATGAACGGGGGAAAGAAACGTAAGGATTACATGTGACAAAAAGGTTTGACAGAAGAGAAGGTTTCACCAATGAGGTCGTGTCAATTTGTGTTGTGATGACATTGAAGGAGTTACATTTTATAGTGGATCTTACTTGTTGCCATAGTCAATCTTGGAGGTAACCTTCTGCTTGAGTTCTTTGAATTCATCACTGGGCAGGGTGCCGGACAGGAGCTGAGAGCGCCACTCCATCAGCTCCCACATCAATCTCTGCACCTGCTTCACACGTAGCTCTTTGTTGACCTGGTGAAGTGAATGAACAGCGTCAGATTCAGTCAGGAGGCAGAGACAAACAATGTTGAGTCACGTGTTTTTGTTTTTTTAGATACCACAAACAGCTGCTTCCATATGCTTCCCCACTCTCTCAGTGTTGTGGTCACTTCCTTCACCAGGGGCATCTCTGCAGACAGCACCACCTCCTCATTTCTGCACACAAACACACACATACACACACATGCAAGTTCAGCGAAAAGGCAATGACACTCATGAAGCTGGTGACGTTACGTCTTTTTTCATCCACTTACCCTCGTTTCTCTATGATGACCTCCTTGAGATGGACAAAACTGACCGGGAACACTCCCTGGAGAAGGAAACATTTTGCATTGAGTCGAGTTTCCATGAAACAGGGACCAGAAGCCCTCCCTGCTGAATAAAGTCGGCTTCCTGCCATGTGTCTATTATTCTGACCTTTCTGTTTATATCAATGATGAAAAAGAAGCGAGTCCGTACCTGTTGTGTTTTATTCCGAGCCAAGTGGCCTCTGTACCACCCTGCAAGACAAACTCACTGTCAACATACATTCAGGTATTGATCCAGGGAGGAAACTGAATGTGTTTTTAATGACGAGTAACGACTCACGAACGTCTGTTCCATTACAGCACAGATACCACATAACAAACCTTTATTGTATGGCATTGTATGTCTCCAAAAGTGTTTTTTGTTAATACTTCATAAGCTAGAATGAGTGTTTCACAGCACAGCTCAAGCACAGATCGATCATCACACCTATGACTCACACACATCACACTCGACGCCACCCGGTGTGACCCAACGCGACAAAAGCTCAACCAAAACAAACAGGCTTCATCCTTTAAGCAGCACCAATGTGCCATGTATCAGATTGGAAGACTGTGGAGGTTCATGAGCCTACTCACAACTCAAACATGATAACAAGGGCAGGTGACTAAGCATCGTTTTAGTGCCTAGTTTCATATAATGACGTTCTTACCATCACAGACCTCCTGGATTTGAACGGTGTCTCCCACCTCCAAGGAAAGCTGCTTTTCACCGTGACCAATGAAGTTCCACTTCACTGAAAAGAAATCCGTCAGTGTCTGATCAGGTTGAAGGAAGTACTTGGAAATTAAAAACAACAAACAAGCAGTACAAAATGTGAAAGTCAAAGGCTTGAAGAACAGAAGTGGCACGGAAGGAGGAACACAGTGGAAAAAGTGCCAGTGCAGCTGTGATGCTCCATCTGCTGTTGCTCACAGGTTTGCTCCACTAAATCTGTGCCTCAAGTAATTTGGACGTGAAGCAAATAAAAAGCTGCAACAGCAGAATGAAGTGAAACTTGGCAAAAGATTCAGATACATACAAAATACATACAAAATATGATACATACAACATCACAACGTCGTCCTAAAACATGAACATTACACTTTCTGCATCACTGCCTTTTTTTAGCCATCGCTTTCCTTCAGAATGAGACGTGTGGTTTAAAACACGCGTAAGCGTCCTCCGCCTCCCTCTACTTCCTGTGCTGTAGTCTCACACACACCAGGAAGATATTTGTTCAAGCGTCAAACAGCTGCTTTATCATTTCCTTGCAGATTGTTTGCTCGCTGCATCAGGAGTGTTTCAAAGTGATCTTCTGTCACTCTCAATCAACGATCGACGTTTCCAAAGAGATCAATTGAACGTCGTATTGATCTCTTACATTTTTCTGGAAGACAGACTTCTAGATCGGCTCAGTGTTGCTGAGAAATCAGTGCTTTGCCTGCCACGGATCAGTTAATCTCTGCTTTTGCAGTCCATATGTATCACAAGTCCCAAATCTGACATCTTGCCAAGTTTTGTGACTGCGCGAGATATCTCGTGGCAACACTCGCTGATCAGCTTTGCCACGTTGAACCCACACACAACAGACAACAAACAACACCGGCCGGCTGCGATTATGCAGTTCATCCAGATTTTGTCCTGAACGGAATAAATTTTACTTGATTTTTTGAACATTGATCGTTAAGGCCTGAACCATCCTCACGCCTCTGTCTCTCAGGCCTACATAAGGTGTAGTGCATAGAGATTGCCTGCTGGCTGTTGCTTGCTTCCCCACCAGATATTTATTAGCTTCTAATTTCCTTCTTCAGGTTTGCCCAGGTAGCAACTACAGGGTTAAAGTTGAAGCGTGGAGGTCGAGGGTCAAATTTGATTATAGCATCTATTTCTCCGTGAGGCTTGGAGCTGATCTGTAGATCTTGAAGCTCTCGGAGGCAGGGCAGCACCTGCTCACATCCCGTTAAGCAGGAAGTGATGGCTTTCTGTTTTCCTCATTTCGATTCATGAGATGGACAGTTTACTGTCACGCTGCAACAGCAAGACAACGCGGCCAATATGAATGCAAATAAATGCAACAACTTCAAAAACTTTTTGTTGTTTTTTTAAACTCACCAACTCCATATCGCTCGGTTTTGGTCCTCATCCAAGGAGACATGTCGAGGAAGAGTTTGTGGCCCACTTTCCAGTGGCAAAGTCTCGTCTCTATAGTTTGTTACTTGTGTTCTCTCTCCCTCTTCCTAACTTCTTACTTCTGTATTTTTTACTTCAAATGACAACGGTAAGCCCACCCCCTTCGCCTCTCTTCCTCTTCTGTCTCTTCTCTCTTCCTGCCTTCAAGCGGTTAAGAGGAAGTGGGTGAGTACAGCAAGGTGGAGTCCCACAGAGCCAACGGGCCTGTGCACCATGCAAAACCCTCCACTTCTCGGCTCGTTGTAGAAAGTGAAACATCAACAACATTCGACAATAAATTCTGAGAAGGTGAAAACAGAGATACGCGCGAGCTGCCTTTCTGGGCCTGAGCAACGCAGCGCAGAGTGCAATTTATCTGTGAATCCTAATGAAGCCTGAGAAAAAAAGCAAAACGCCAACACAAAGATGTAGCGGCTCGTTCAAGAGCAGGTGAAGTCGATCGATAGTCTGGCAGCGTTCACGCTCACACGGCGTCCTCTCACCTTTTCCTTTGAGCAGCACCCTTGAAGCCTGCGACATCAAAAGTGTTTTCAGTCAGAGGCTGACGCGTCAAAGGAAGCGGCTCCATTTCGGGCTCATTCATTGATGACCTTGGCTCAACTCCTTTATGCCCACAAAGGAGAGATCAAACTGAGAAGAAATATTTAAAACAAAACAGTAAAAGATGGAGACATTCGCAATATCGCTTCGTTTACAAGCACCTGTTAGACTGTGTTGGTTGTAGCACGTCACACTGGGACTCTCAGGACATCAGTAGCACATTCAAACACTCGTGTTTGAGACTTGCCATGTCTTCAGAGACAACCTAGTTGCGACGGCTTGGAGCTCCCCTATCTGGCACTTACACACCGACTGAAATGGTTCACCTGAAGGAAGAAAACTTGAATATCAAGAGGTCCAAAGCAGTGACAGGTGTAGAGCGAAACATGGAGACGAACCTGGTCAGCAACAACATCACCACACCACCCATATGCAACATAAACACTTTATCCTCTTTGTTCCTGGTGGTGACTTGTACTGGATCTCAAATAAAACTTTGTGAGACACT
>JAUESF010000047.1:8048529-8059739 GCA_032274765.1 Malacoctenus tetranemus
CTCTCCATCTCTCTGTCTCTCCATCTCTCCATCTCTCTGTCTCTCCATCTCTCTGTCTCTCCATCTCTCCGTCTCTCCATCTCTCTGTCTCTCCATCTCTCCATCTCTCTGTCTCTCCATCTCTCCATCTCTCTGTCTCTCCATCTCTCTGTCTCTCCATCTCTCTGTCTCTCCATCTCTCCATCTCTCTGTCTCTCCATCTCTCTGTCTCTCCATCTCTCCGTCTCTCTGTCTCTCCGAGCAGATGGCCATCACCACTGTTCACTGCGTTTTAACTTGAAATACCTGAAGTTATTCGTGTCAGCAGCAGACGTACGTGAGATGTGCACTTGTGCTGAGAGACTGCTGAAAGTTTCACCGCTGTATGCATGCATCCATGCGTATCAGTGTGCTGATACACAGAGAGAGAAAACACTCTGCGTGTGTGTGTGTGTGTGTGTGTGTGTGTGTGTGTGTGTGTGTGTGTGTGTTTGCGAGGGTATGTCAGTGTGGATGTCCATGTGGATATGCATGTGCGTGTGTTTTTGTTTGTGTGTGTATTCCCTCACCCCTGGACGGCCTCCTCTGCTTGGTCTGCATGGTCAACGTACCCACCACAGCCCCCATGTTTGCCGTTGTCGTCGTGGAAACAAGTGCGTCTGTATGCTGAAGTCTGTATCTCTTCGTCACGTGTTTGGAGAGCGAGAACACACACGGTCTCCCTCGCCCTCTTTCCCTCACTCTCTCTCTCTCTCTCTCTCTCTCTCTCTCTCTCTCCCCCCCTCTCTCTCTCTCCCTCTCTCACTCTCCCCCTCTCGCTCTCTCCCCACCTCCTCTAGATGGCTGCTCTCGACAGAAACCCTCTTTCTCTCATCCCGCCTTTCATGAATTCTCACTCCATCTCGGAGTGCTCTTCCTCTCTCTCTCTCTCTCCCTCTCTCTCTGTATACCTCTCTTTCTCTGTGTCTCCCTCTCTCTCTCCCTCTCTCTCTCTCGCTCCCCCCTCTCTCTCCTTCCCTCTCCCTCTGTATAACTCTCTCTCTCCCTCCCTCTCTCTCTGTATAACTCTCTTTCTCTGTGTTTCCCTCTCTCTCTCCTTCCCTCTCTCTCTGTTTAACTCTCTCTCTCTCTCTCTCTCCCCTCCCCTATTTCTCTCCGCACTCTTCCACTCTCGATCTCCCTCCTTCCCAAATCCTTGTTTTTCATTAGAGGTTGTAGCCTCCCTCCCCTCTTCCCCGTCCCTTGTCTATATATCGTTCACCCTCCCACCTTCACCGTGAGCCCAGAGCCAGAGCCGAGCATCAGTGATTCAGGATGAAATCGCCAGGATGTTGATCGTCTACATTATGAATTAGCAGTGCACACTTTGATTTGCAGACGATTACACAGCGTGAATCATCCTGGACAAACAGCAACAAACATGCCCTGTTAGATTTGCAGACCCTAAAAGCGTCTGTTTCCCTCTGATGGAGGCTGAATATGCAGATGAGCTCAACTACCAACTGGAGAGGTAAACATCAATAATGGAGTGAGGAGAAGGCATGTGGATGTGACGGGGGAAGAGAGGAGCCCGGAGCATCGCTTCAGCTTTTCCTCGACGTCACGGTTTGTTCATGGAAAGGCCGCCTCAATCCATCAGCGCCCACACGGACTCCATCCATCAGCCCCGTTTAACCATCCATGATGCCCAAACACTCACATACACACCAACAGGAGGCACAGAGGGGATGAAGAAGTTTGTGCATGTGTGCCTTTATGTGTGTGTGGTGACATATTGGCTCCAACAAAAGCAGATAAAGGAGAGAGGGAGGAGAGGGGCAGACAGGAACGAAGCAGCAAGCTTAAAGTCAAGGATAAAAGAAAAAAGGGAAAGATTAAAAAGTGGATGAAGCAAGAGGATGAGAAGAAGGAGACATTTTTATCGAGCATATGGATGAAGACACGTGACGGTTGTTCGCAGGGCTGCACTCACAGTTGCATCACATTTTAGTTTCAGGCTAATCAATGCAAACCGAGTGTAGTTTCACACAATGAATGCAGACAGAAGACGAGATGTTGAGAGAAAACTTTGAGATGAAAACAGCGAATGCAGCCAACAAAAAGATGCTGTCGTGGTGATGAGAAGCAGTTGTAGTACACACACTTCAAGAAAAGGCTCAATTACAACATAAAAGTCCAGCATTGATCCAAACAAAGTGCTAATAAGGCAGAATGATCCCCACAAGCACCCCGTGAATGCCTCCTTAAGTACACTAAATCTAATATAACAGCTGTTCAGCCACAAACTCCAACACCCAGTGCATGCAAGGGTGCTTTTACCTACAGCAATTCTTCAGCGTAGCACTAAATTCATTCATACTCCGAACACAGACGAGAAGACGCCGAATGTACTGATCACCTCAAAAAAGCACATCACAGAGGCAGACATGAAGACGCTTCGATGAGGGACAGGAAGAAAAGATTCCAGTGATGTCGCGTTTGGAGGTGAAAGAAATCACAGAAATAGAACAACGATCTGAAATCATCTCCATCCAACAAACGTTCACACTTGCTGGCAGGAGTGTGGTAGCTACCTTCAACCCATCTTTTGGTAGGTGGTGTTGTTGCCATCTGCTGTTGAGTTTTGAGAGCTACAACTGTGTTGAGACTCTTTACTTTGACTAAAATGAACAAAGCAGCAACAGAAGTTCACGACAACTCTTACACTGTGCTTCGATCATCTCACGGGCCCGATCAGACCTTCCAGCAGGCCGGATCTGGCCCACGGACCACATGTTTGACATCCCTGCTGGACAATGTGTGTGTGTGTAAAAGTAACTTGTCATTTTAGCCATTTGTGCAGAGGCCCAAAGATGATAATTACATTGTGTGACAGGACACAGCCTGATGACACTTTCCCATAAAAACCCTCCGTCCATCTGCAGATAATCACCCGATTCAACTTTCTGGAACTAAAATGCAGCGTAAACATGTCTTTTTTCCAACTGAAAAACAAAACAATACAAAAGTCAGGACAGATTTGCAAATGGTTCCAAAAACGATGCATTTGTGAATATTTACACAAAGTTTTCTGTTAGTGGCTTTAGAGGAAAGACACATTGTCCTTTTTTATGAAGCCAGACGTCTGTAATAAAACCCTCTGAAAATGTGGCAACTGCTCTGAATATAGGGCGCATCTTGTCAGTGGATGGTGAATAATGAACGAAGTGTGATTGTTACGGAGCCATATGGGACGACTGAGCTGAAAAGATTTGGTTTCGCGGGTGTAATTTCCTTCTGCTCATGAATGCACGCATCCGTTTTTTCCCCCTTTTTTCTTTCCTTTGAGAGAGACAGAATGGACAGCAGTGGGGAGCACTGCTTTCACACACACACACACACGCTAACACACCGAGAACAGCACATACGTTTTGCACATGCACCAATCACGGGCAGAGAGAAAGGTCCATGATAGGATGAGGTCTCTGTGGGCCCGAGTGGCATCCAAACAGCATGCAGCAGGACCATTTCCTGCCACACACACACACACACACACACACACACACACACACACACACACACACACACACACACCCCTCTCTGCCTGCCCTGCTGTGTAACCCACTGCCTATATTGTAGCTGTAGAAATTTAGAGGCTATCAAAGTTATTTGCTGCTGTCTGCGCTGCGCCGTACTTCATCTTTAGCCTTAAACCACGTCTATCTATCTCCCTCCTCTCCCAGATCTACGAATTTGTCTCCGGGCATACGGCTCCAGCCAGCACACCTTTATCTCGCCATCTCTCGCTATAAATCTCTGCGCCTGTATCACCGCAGTGTTTCTGTCGTTTCAAACACTGTTGCCGACTTGTTCCAATCTCGAATCTCCGTCCTTCTCTATCTCCCCGCGGTCTCTGACAGGCCCTTTTCCACACACTGACAGAAGATGTTTCTTTATCGAGTAATCATTTCAAGACCGTCTGTCGAGCAGCGAGGAAGAGCCGGCGTGAGCGCGTGTGCTTGTCTTTGAGCTTGTGTGTACAATATTGCTCCCGAACCGCCTGGTGTTTCCCTGCAGGCATGTGAGGGAACTGCTGCAGACTGTTTTTCAAGACCCTTGTCACACTCAAGGGAAGACGTGATACGAGACAGACAGGAGAAGGGGACTGTAGGAGCGGGGGGAAAGGCGTATGGAGCGTGCATGCCTCTTCCTTCAGGAGGAAGAGCAGCAATGGTGGAGGTGGAAGCATGTTTTGGAAACGAAGGATGAAAAGAAAAGAGGAAAGGGGGGAGGAAACCACACCAGGAAAGCTTCCAGCAGGAGATTAGAGTGCGATGTTGGGAGGGAATGAAAGAGAAAAAAGCGGGGAACAAGAGCCAGGAGAGAGTGGGCGAGTGCTCCAGCAGGAGAGGAAAAAGGCAGAGCGGAGCAAGTGGGACATCCAAAAAAAAACGGCACATTTCCACAGAGGAGGACGGAAGAACAAAGAGAATGAGGAAAAGAAAAACGAGCGCGCCAGCATGGGAGAAAAACCAAACTCTGAAGATGTTGATTAAGATTAAGACGCCGGCCGGAAGCTTTCGGGAAATCTGCTCAGCAAAGTCAGAGCTGCACATTCAGCCCGACCTCGGTGCGAGCCTGCAGCGCCAACAGCATCCACGGGCTCTCTTTGCTCCTGCAGGATTCATCCCAGCAGTTAAAGATCATAAATCTATCTTGCTGTTGTAGGACACCGTCCTATCAGCACACACGGCTCTGACAATTACTCATCCTGGACAGCGTGGCTTCAGACACGGAACATGTCTATTTGGACGATCAATACTGATATCTCTCGCTGTCCAAATGACTTCTCCCACGGACGCCTCTCTGTGTCTTTATTAGTGGGCGCATGCTGAGCTTCTTACAGGCTCCCACTGCGTTACAAGAAAGGGAATAATTAAAGGAGCCTCCGCGACTATTGATCTGTCATTAACAGGAGGGAGAGCAATAAAGGGAGGAAAAACAAGACATGTGGTAGGAAGCAAGTGAAAATGGATAGAAAACGTGAAACTACAAAAGGATGGATATAGAGTGAGAATAAAAAGAATGACATAAAGCACAAACTGAGATTTGAAGTGACTGAAAGCAAACGATAGAGTTTAAACAGGAGGTGGAGAGTGATTAAAAGGGAAATCAATAGATATATTTCAAGACCAGCCAGAGGAAATGGGTGTTTGACCTTTATCAACATGGTTTCTGCTTGGTTGCTTTTCTGGCAGAAACATGTGATGTTTTAGTTGGTGCACAAGCAGCTTCGGACGCAGCAGTTGTCTGAGTATTTGCATTCAGGTGCAGTTCGTTTTTTTGTTTTTTGAGTGTCGTCGGACAGAGGACGGGACAAAATAAACGGTGAGGGAGCGTCAGTGTGGATGTGGAGCTCCCAAAGGGAACAGGAGTGACTCAACTCACAGTGTTCAGTCGCTTTAATCCACTCAGTGATCCAGAGAGAGGCCCAAAGCTGTTACATGCCCAGCGTAGTATTGCACTAATTAAAAGTGAATCAAAAGGTAAATGTGCAGGTAATTGATGAATGAGGGAGAGCCAGTGGTGGCAACCGTGTTTGTAGGCATGTGTGTCGTGGACTGTTTCTTTCTGACTACAAGGACATCTCTCAAAGACAGGACACTACTGGGAACCATGACTCACTGACCTGATATAAGAGCACTCACAGGGCTCCCTCGCTCACTCACTCGCTCGCCCTCGCTCACTCAAACACAGATGCAACCTTGGAGTCAGATGACACGCCACTTGAGCAGATGAACAGTCAGTGTGCTACTTCCACTCTTAGCTGTCGCCATAAAAACAAACAAACAGCCGAGTGGTGAAACAAACAGAAGCGATGCACACGTGTCTGCATCACATCGTTTGTGTCATGTGGTGACATTAAGATTTTTGATCCCCTTGATCAGAAAGAGTTGTTTTCTTCTAATTAATAGGATTCCACTACAGTGAAGGGCCTGCTCCAATAGTCTTGTATCCCACCTTAGATCAGCAACAGCTATTGTGGAGTCCATTTGTAAACACAAAGTATAAGTGAAAGGAATTATTGCTTTCAATTTAGCAGATAATTGAAATTATTTATGGGGTTTTCTTGTCTGGACACACTTTGCAACAACAGTTTTTCACTCCTTCAAGATCATCTAAAAAGTACAGATTTTAGTACTCAACAGCAATAACCTGTAAATAATGTGTGTTTTAAACAATTACATTTTTTCCAAACCAGCAAGCAGTTTAGAGTTCTTAAGAAATGTGCCAAGCATGTGTTTTGTTTGAGAAAACTCACACAGGCAGAGGAGCAACATGCAAACTCCACACTGAATCAAACGACGACTGAAACTCAGAGTGAGAGAGTGCGTCGTGCCAACAGCCTGTAAACATAATCAAGTCTGACTTTGTTGTTTTTTTCAGCCTCGCGCATTGTGCCTTTCAAAAGGCCACTCTGCTTTACTCACTTATCCCACCAATCAAAGCTCCCTGGGCAGCATGATTCCCGTCCATGTTTACGTTAAACATAAAGGGGAACAATTGAACTGAATGGCCGTGTATACAGAGAGATGGCTGCTCCCCCTCTGTACGACTGTCATTTGGTTTGCGTCATTATTTTCAATACACATCAGGGCTGTCATAACTGAGCATATAGACTGAACCATACAGTCAGAGATAAGTAGCTATCTATATTCATCATCTCCATTTCTCTCATTGGCTGCAGTATCACAAAGGCCTGAAGGCAAGACTCAACTGTCTTCGGAGATAAATTGCCTTGAAAATATTTATCTTCAGAGAACCGAGCGAAGCAGTTTGCAGACATCTTTATGCAAATCAAGTATATATGTGTGGAGCTTATCGATTCCTTTTCTCTTTTTTTAATGAAATGCTTTAATGTAGGTTCAATCTGCAACACTGAAAGATCAAACGCTGACAGACGATCCTAAACATCCTGTGCAGACATTTTTTCAGATGAAAATGTTGCATGTGCGGTTTAAACTGCAGCACGCAGAAATATGCGTTCTGAGGTTGTCGTGTCCCAATCCCATCATTACACATTCACAAGCATCACACAAACACACACATGCTTTAGGCATGAGATTACCAGCAACCCGTTTTCATGTTGCCATGTGCCTAATAAATCTCTTTTGCTGTCCTAATTGGCCCTTTCAGTGCACTCCTTTTGATGTACGGGGATGAGGAAGAAGGGTGGAAACTATAAAGCCTATTAAAGAAACAGGGATCCTCTGCTTCACTCTTTCGCCCTGCAGCAGATGGAGACATCGAACCAAACACGCTTGTTCTCCAGAAGACCCACACATCTACTCGTAGATACACAAGTGCACGCATATTTACATATTTTTTAACACCCCCGACCCGAAAGACTGCATGATGAGTGAAACTTCAAACAGCTGGGGTGATCGTGCAGTAGGACACGGCTGTATAAGTCAGGGAAAAATGAGATGTGACGGCTCAAAAAGCAAAAGCGACAGAGACGAGAGATAAACAGCAGAGGCAGATGAATAAGCATAGATCAAGAGGAAAGCAGCTCCACCAACAGATGAGAAAAACTTGGGGGACTCGCACATAAAAAGACAAAATGAGGGGGTAAAATGAGGTGAAGGCGACTAAGACAAAGAGGGGGAGAGTGAAAATGCACTTGACAGAGCGAGAGAGTCCACATAAATGAAAGCGGAGGCAGAAACAAATGGAGCGAACGGACAGGGAGATGAATGTGTTGGCAACCTGCAGGTTTTGTAGTTTATAACTGCTGGGAAATATCCTAAGGAGCCGTAGTAGTTCGTATTAAGAGACAGAGGATAACTTTTTTCTTGCCCCAGGTGAAGTCACACACATACAGATAAATGCCTCAGCACTAACCGAGGAGCTCATGAGCTGGCGAGGGTACAGGCTAATATATCTGGCTTCTTTCTGCTCCCCTTGTGAAAAAGCTATTGCTTTATGTAGGCCATGGCATCTCGAAGGCTTCACTGAGCGACCCACACCACTAACAAACATACTTTAATCGACTGGTTGAACAGTTTCTGCTGAATTAACTTCAGTCGATTCATCACCATAAAAAGCCTCAACAAATGGGATGACTCCATCCTGCGTCTTGCAAACACACTGCTTCAAAATAGGACTTGTTTATTCTCTCTCAAACTGGCCATGGAGAGCACACTGGTGTGATGCCTTGCTCAAAGGTGCTTAAAAACAGGATCAAACGACTGCAAAAAAGGGCAACACCAAATATACCACACAATAAATTTGAGTAGAAAATCACTCTAAGCTCATGCGATTAATTGTGCAACAAATTATTGTTAAGAAAAGTCACTGAAAGGTTTTCTATGGAGCTGTCATGTCACATGTGGTAGATCCAAAACAATGACTTGGCAAGAGAGATTCTTGCAGAGCAACAATGTTTTATAAACTCTGCTGAAGATGGATGAACTGGTTCAACTGTAAGAGCTATTTCACACAGCACAACATTCCATTTTGAATGAATCAGTCGAGTGGTGAGCCTTCGTCACAGCCCCAACACTGAGGATGCCAATCCACTCAGGAACTTCCCTTTGATTGTTTTTTTAATCTCAAAATACTAAACGATCAATCGATCCAATGTGGTCTGAAACAATCATTATGGAGTGTGCTGATAGCCAAGTGATTAAGATGCATCACGTATAATCCCCCACTGCCCGCAGCGCAGACTCTCGATCAATAAAGAACAAAATCATGAAACAATCAAACGATTGCTGATGCATCTTTTTCCAAGAGACGTTTGAATCTTTCATCCACTTGTTTTATCAGTTCAAATTCTACATGATCCTCAGCCCATTTTCACAGCATTAGGAAGCATCATCAACTTAAGCTTTCTATAATTATGTTTGGTCAAAAATCCCCCAGATGCAACGATGAGATCAAACGTACCCAACATCTGTGATGGCTGCAGGATGAGCGCACATTATTTGCAGTGTGAGTGGGACAGTGGTTTGCTGCGTTGCCTCTCAGCAACAAGACGTGGTTCTAATGGTGCAGGTTGCTTGTTCTTCAGGTACAGGTTTCTCTGCGTTCTTGGAATCGCTCCCGCAATCCCAAGAGACATGCGATGAAAAGTGTGAACTCCAGATTGTGTGTAGGTGAAACAGTGTGAGAACCTGATAATCTGCCCCTCTGTGTTTGCCCGATGACCCTCATCTGGATAAAGGAGCGACTGAAGGCGAACGGCTGGCAGGTCGATTGGGTGGTTGAGTGGACGGACGTACAGTCCACAGGAAAAAGTGCTGCATGTTCTTACAGGTTTCCATGGCTACATGGACACATGGCTAATGTGCCCATCAACCGAGACCATCGAGTAAAGCACAAATTACACCTCTTTGTCAAATTATAGGTTACAGTACAAGTATGAACAAAAATAAAACACAAACCATGAATGCTGTGAGTCACAGCATCCACTCGCTGCTCCATGCTGGTTCACCTTCCTCCGATGTGTCATTTTTCAATGTATTGCTATGTCTGTATATGCTGTGTCTATATGCTGCAGTAAAAACACAACTGCACACTTTGATTTAACATACGAGTGTGCGAGTTTGATTTCTTATGTTTCAGCAGGAAGTCAGACTCATTTTGGTGGGGGAAGAGTGGAATCTGAGTTTCAAGTTTCATAAAAATCCTCAATTAGTATTTGGAGTCCGTTGCACCCTGAGACATTCGGCCATCCTATTTGTCACTTTTCCTACACAGGGCTGCGAGGTGCTCCATCTCGCTCCAGATGTTGGAGCAATGGCCAGGGTCCACCTGAGGAGCTCAGCTGTCCGTCAATCACAGAGCGGACGCAGAGACAGAACAAGACTTGTCCTCACCGATGGACAATCCAGTCACCCAT
The DNA here is from genome assembly GCA_032274765.1 of Malacoctenus tetranemus. Classification (NCBI taxonomy): domain Eukaryota; kingdom Metazoa; phylum Chordata; class Actinopteri; order Blenniiformes; family Labrisomidae; genus Malacoctenus; species Malacoctenus tetranemus. The sequence goes on from JAUESF010000047.1 coordinate 8,058,395, forward strand.
TCATCTCCTACGGCTGGTTTGGACTGTGGCAGCAGAGTCGGTTCTCTGCAGTAAATTCATGCACCAACACAAAGTTAAGGATCCTCCCAGTGTGAGGCGAGTCAAAGCAAGTTGTCTGACAGTCTGAGCTTTCTTGTGTATGAAGGATTAAGTGATGAAAATCAAAAGTCAAAGACACAAAAGACTCTGCTGATTTTGCAAAGTCACATCCTCAGTGTCCAAACGCCTGACTGCCACGCCTGCGCCTGGAGCTCAGTCAGACTCGATGCCACAAACTCATTTTCATCCAAAGTGAATCCTCATCAGGTTCATTCTGGGTCCCTCTCAGCTGGTCGTTGCCTCGTGTTGGGTTGTGATCAAGGATGGGCCAACCTTCCATGCAAAATGAATCCTGCCCTGCTTTCATTAGGCCACTTTTTATAACACTGCAGCAGATGGTGAAACACACACACACACACACACACGCACGCACGCACGCACGCACGCACGCATGCAGTCACTGACAGGCACACTGCAGCCCCCTGAGGAGCAACCTCGCCTCCTCTCTCAACTTTTTCTCAATTTCTCTCCCCCACGTTCACTCATCCACCCCTTCTTCCTCACACCCGATTCCCAAACAGTGCGAAACTTCAAAGTCGCTGCTGCGTAGAGTTTACCGCAAGTGGTGAAGAGGTTTTCTGGCAAAACTCTGGCTAAAAATACATGTCGCTTCGTAAGCATTTGTTGCCTCCACTAATGAGTAAACGAGTTGCGCCTGAAATGTAAGAAGACAACATGATATGTGTGTCGTTTCTGTAATCTGAAACCTCAAGGTTTCATATTTTACTCTGCAGAAAACCTCCACCACATCTGAAGTGTCTGCTGAGAGCCGTTGCCGCGCAGTCAAATCTGTAGCAGGTCAGGAATTAAAATAAACAACCCACGCAGGATGCTATAAATGTTTGTATCTCAGGGAACCATTTATAGGGTCTCTACCGCCTTTCTTACAGCCTGTTACAAATGCTGTGTGAGGTCTGACTGCGCTGTGTTTGACAGGTTTGATGAAAATATGGACAGCTGAAAGGCTTTTTCCCTCAGGGACTTGCACCAACACTAACAGCACATCATTTACATCTCTCCCCTCGCCTCCACAGTTTTTGTCACCATATGTAAGATGCAGCTGGTTTTACATAATCTGTGGTTAATGCTCCAATTATGCTTGAATATCTGAATTTCAACCCACTCTTTTTTTATCTCTGTGAAAAACGACTGGCTTCAATAGTCTGTCCTGTGGCGTGTGTGTGTGTGTGTGTGTGTGTGTGTGTGTGTGTGTGTGTGTGTGTGTGTGTGTGTGTGTGTGTGTGTG
>JAUESF010000047.1:8068319-8080864 GCA_032274765.1 Malacoctenus tetranemus
CAACAAAGAACCCTGACCCACCAACAAAGAACCCTAACCCACCAACAAAGAACCCTAGCCCACCAACAAAGAACCCTCACCCACCAACAAAGAACCCTAGCCCACCAACAAAGAACCCTAGCCCACCAACAAAGAACCCTGACCCACCAACAAAGAACCCTAACCCACCAACAAAGAACCCTAGCCCACCAACAAAGAACCCTGACCCACCAACAAAGAACCCTAGCCCACCAACAAAGAACCCTAGCCCACCAACAAAGACGTTGAAACAGAACAGACCAGGCGCCAGTTGGTCCTTTACTGGTCTGAGTGTCTGAGAACAGAACACAAGTGCTTGCATTAACCAAACATGCGCCTGTGGTGACATGTTTGCTCGTGTCACCACACCACTGCTGCTGCGCGACGACTCAACAGAACCCAGCAAGCTGGCAGCATCAGGACCCATCTGCCCAGACACAGCAGCAGGAGCAGCCCACTTTTAGAGCTCCTCTCTGGGTGTGAGCGGCGAGCGCTGCCCCGGAGGCTCTTGGAGAGCGACTTCAAAGTGCCACGCCGCTCGGGCCCCGGACGCTCCGAGTGTCCGTGGCAAGCGGTGGAGTGACAGCGTCCCCCCCGGCTGAAACTACAACCCAGACCATCCATCTCCCCCCTCCCTCCCTCCCACCCCCCTCGCCCTTCTCATCTGCCGCTCTTTTTCCAGCGCACGCCCCCCGGGGCCACTGCGCCGCTGACAACTGTCTGTCTGCATCACAGCACTGACACATGCACAGACTTCGACGTGCACACACACTCCTGCATGGAGGAGAGCTCCCCTGCTGAGCTGATGCCTCTCTGACAAACACACACTCTGAGAGAAAGCTCCAGAAGTGTCTCAAGGCGTCACGCCGACGCTCTCCTCCAAATAACAAGCAGCAGTGCAGCTGTTGCTGTGTGTGACCTCCCTGGGACAGGTCATGCTCACATTCATGTGGGGCTCCTGTTTCTCCTCCATCACTCCCTGAGTCCCACGATGAACAGCGTGGAGGAGTCCACCCTGAGCGTCATCAACATCCAGCATGGAAAACCTTAATTAAGGCAGAGGTCATTAACTCATGTAAACAAGAGTGAAGCTGACACTGCTGCAGTGGAGGCCTGTGCATCATGTCTGCTGGAGCCCATGCTAGTAATGAAGCCCACCTCCCAGGAGAGGCTGAGCGGGGTCCTGTGGGCTGCTGATTGAGGAGCTATAGGTGCTTATTAAATATATCGGCACCACAGTTAGTTTGAAAGCAGCTTTTCCAGATGGTGCACTGCACTTCATTAGACACCAGTCATCAGAAAGGTGAAGCTACACATCTGCAGTAACATCTGCCAAGTTTGCATTCACTACACACTAGAAGGGCTTCGGCAATTCACTACACACGATCAGGACCAAAGCAGCCGAGAACAGCAGGTGACTGCTCCGCTGCCTCGTGCTGCAGTTGTTCTACTCACTTCTTTCTTTTCTCCACTCTCTGCTGTTGTGCCTGATTTCCATCGACTGGCGGAGCAGCGGCAGAGCCGTTTGTTGGCTCATTGAGTGCATCAGCATCAGTCCACTCCACTCAGCGTGCATTGAAAGCAGCTGTCGGACGTTTACACTACGACCAACCAGCAAGTAAAGCGGCCGGAGGTTCTGCGTCCTGCCATCTAGCGGTCACAAAGGGAAGTTCGCCCAATTGATCCAAGAACACGTCTCCCAAAAAGATGAGCAGAAACGTTGGGAGAGTCAGTGTCCTGGTAAGAAGTGTTGTTGCTTCGCTTTCACAGCAGCTCAGTGAAAATCCTGTGAAACATGTAAGGCGGGTTTGTCTGTCGCTTACCTTTGGACTGTCATGAAGTTGTCTGCGTGTGAGTGCGCAAAAGACCTGAAAGATGAATGAATGGTTTCCACACGTCGATCAAATGTGGTTCATGCTTCCTGCTTACAAACAGAGACAGATGCTGATTGGACAGTTCATATTATAGAAACATTTATTCTCTTTACAGCTGTAAGGAATCAATGGGAAATCAATAGTTTTATTTACTAATAGAAAAATACCTCTGCTGCACCATGATCACTCCACACCCGTACATACAGTGAGTAGCAAAAGATGAGAGTAATAATTCAACAAATATAAAATTAAAAAAGAAACAACTGTCACCGTGCAATGTCCTCTATTAGGTGTGAAAAACAAAGTGTCACTCATACAAAAAGACATAGAGTGTGTGATAGATTGGCATATATTGATAATATTCTATACAAAAAATATTAACGATAAATTCTTTTTTTATTGTATCATTTATATATTGATATCAGCTGTGTGCAAATTATTTCAACATAAACAACATCTGGCTTCTGTGTTGAACGGAATGCTGCAGACCTGTGAGGAGGAGAACAGAGAAGTCTTTGGAGTGTTTCATCTTTTCACATATTTGGCTTCATGTTTAAAAATCAAGTACTTTGACCTTTGTGTACAGGATGAGTTGCAGTAAAAAAACAGGGGCTGTCCCTTCATCAGAGCCCAGACAGGCAGCGGTGGGGCTCAGAAGAGTGAAATGACACATGACATCTCAGTGTTGGACACAGTGTAAACACGTGCAGCAGATGCAGAAGTTCCTCCAACAGTTTCATGTTTGTGTTCGACCATAATGAGTCCGTCTTGGTGTCACAGGCAGCTTCAACCACACGATGGAGCTTCGATTAGCACAATCTTGATTGACAGCCACTCTGGAAATCACTCGATTGGCGATCACGACATCTCTTCAGTCCAGGAGGTCCCACTCCCTCCACAGAGTCCACGTTCTTCAGCTAGTCTTTGACATCTTCATGTAATCATTTTGAGGTTAAGTGAGAGGCCACGAGTCGCTGCGTGTTCCTGAAGGCTGACAATGACCATGTGAGATGTCTTGTCACTGATTGGTTGACCTGAGCCTCACATGTTCTCCTGGCGGTGTGACGGCGTCTCAGCAGAGGTGGAGGTGAGGACGGCCCCGCAGAGGACTGCAGCTATACATGGCTGTGCACTGAAGGACGGACACACAAGGGAGGAGAGGGAAATTAGACCAGCACAGTGAGACTGTGGAGAGCTGCTGGTAGCCGGTGCAACACTGACATAGAACATTCATTGAGCTACTTCAAGTGAAGAAGACTGTGAAATAATAATAATAATAATAATAATAAAGTTTCTGTTTGTATCACTTGAGACATCATTGAAACTAGTTTGATTCTCGCTCACACTGAAACAAACCATCAGTTTGTTTTTCCTAAGAAATCAGCAGCTGCATCAGACTGGAGGAAGTGACACCCTCAAAGCAAATGTGCCACTTCACCTGATCAGACGTACAGATTGATGTGGCTTTGAGCATTCTCAGCCACGTCTGTGGGACTGCGTGAACACAACTCAACATTTTCAAATGTCTCGTTATTTGAGATGAAAAACTTTCTGAAAAAGACTCGTTTTATTTTCAGGTGAACTTTGGTTCACGTACACAAACCAAACTAAACTCAGGCAACAAGACAAATACATTCAACCCCCCCAAAACAGTGCTGTTATCTCAAAAGCAGCTATTGTGCACTTGTTTGTGAGCACGACTTAAAACACAAAAGCTCACAAGCAAATCTGAGCAAAGAAGCAGGAAACTGACCATTCAGCTGATCTCCAGTGTTTCACTGACAAGTCTTCGCTGCATTGACGTCACTGTGTTTCTACCAAGACAGACAGTGAAATGTCAAACAAGACTGACGCAGTGTCAAGTGCACCTGAAAGGAGAACCTATACAAGCAATACTACAGAAAGTACTAAAACAGAGTTCATCAGAAATGTTGGAAACACAAAATACACGAATCAGCTTTAGCTGTCAGTCACCACTGAAAAGACATGAGGTGTATAAAGATGGCAGACTCCAGCATGCGTCCCTACCTGCTGAGCTGAGCCACTCAGAGTGAGCGACCAATCAGGACTGTGACTCAGCGCTGGTCACTTCTGCCTGAGCTCCTGTAAGTGGTGTGGACGCTGTCTGAGGTCAGCCCGTTTGATCCCAGCGTCTGCACGCTGATGTGGACCAGGACACTCAGGTCGACGTTCTCCAGAACGCACTGAAGGGAGCAACACATCCTGTCACACATGTGAACGCTGACGGGACGCGGCGGCGGCGGCGAGCCGAGCTGTGTCAGAGCGGCCAGAGGGAGAGCCGGCTACCTTTGTGCACGCTGAGCTCATCACGGACTTGTGGAAGCTCCCGTCGACAAACAGCTGAGAGGCGGCAGGAGGAGAGCGCTTGGATGAAAACAACGTCAATCCTCTGAAGTGACACTTCATGTCTGTCCTTCTTACCCGGTATCCATAAACAAACGTGCCGTTGCTGCAGCCCAGCTCGTCGAGTGGCGGCCTCTCCCAGCCAATCATGAGGCTGCTCTGGCCAACTGTTTGGATGACCTCGACGAAGCGAACCTGGGCTGGAGCCCCTGGAGGAGAGTGGTCGAAGAAACGAATGAATGAAACACACTTTTTAGTGTTTTTTTCTGAATGGACTCTTACTCTGAAAAATCTCCTGCAACAATGATGCATCGTGGGACGCACCAGGCCCAGGACAGGCTGAGTGACCTGGGTGAGTAATTGCGAGCTCACCACTGTGTGTTATATGAGCAGTAAGACAAACTGAGAGCGTCTGTGTCGCAGCGACAAAAATAAACAGCATATCTCTCTGTAATCACATCACACAGGAATGCAGAAAAACTCATATTGCACCATGGGACATGATGACTGGAAGCTACCAGCACTGTGTTATTGCCACATCAAAAAACGGCCTGATAGCTTATTAGCAAAGAAAGAGCAACAACTTTACTGAGCAGAAATGTAAAAATCTCACATCACCTGCTTTGGCTTGTCCTGCCTTGGTCTTTGGTGAGGCGGCAGTGGACGTTCCTGCAGACATGTTGGATCTCCCTAGAGAACCAGGGGCAGACTGAGTGCACAACGGATCACTGCGGGTGGATCCATCGACAGCACCGTCCAGTTTAGCTGCCGCGTGGATCACGCTCATCTTTGGGGCAGTGTTTGAGGCAGTTGTCTCCAGCTTTGCACTTTCAGCACAGTCGGTGGTTTCCTCCTTAGTCTGATGAGTGGGAACTGGCCGAGGAGCATCAGGCACATCAGGGCTCGCAGTGATGGTGTTGGTCAGGTTTGGGGATGCTGCGTTTGTGGCACTGCTTGAGGCGAGTTCAACTCTGCTGGACGCCAGAGTGGCGTCGGAGACATTGGAGGAGTCACAAAGAGCAGAGCGTGACGTTCTCCGCGCTTGTTCTTCACGGCCAAGTGTTGTAAACATGCCAGGACTGAAGGTGGCACTGGCCGACCGACACACAACCGCATTAAAAAGGGTTTTGGAGTTCTCTGCAGGAGCTGGTTTGCTTGTTGCTGCTGAGGAGGCTTTAGCTTGACTGGAGTCAGAGGTGAGAGGGGGGTTTGTTGCTTTAACGCTGGAGCTGGGGTTTGGTTTTGTTGTCCGCGACGATGCGTTCAAGCCTGCAGGAGGAGAGAGTTTCGGACCCCTCCTGGGCTGCAGTCCTCTCCCTCTGGTCTCTGGAGCCTTGGGACGAAGACAGAGGTGTGACTGCAGCTTGTGTGGAAACGTGATCGATGCAGCTGAGACTTTGAGCTCAGAGACAAATAACCAGAGATGTCGTGTTCAACACGTCGTCTGTGTACCTGAGAGCTGCTCAGCAGCGTCTTTTGCAGCTGCTCTTGTAGGTTGAGGATTTTTTCAGGACTTGCCAGGCGCCTGCTCGGGCTGGTTGGTCTGCCGGGGGAGGGCGAGGCCGGACTCAGAGAGGGTCCGTTCATGGCGATCCGATCTGATGGAGCTTTTTCTGACGATTCCCGAGAAGCTGACGGAGAAAACTACAGCCGGATGGAAACACGATGCAAATGATGCCAAACTGAGCTGGTTCTTGTTGGTGCAAGTCTAAAAGTCATATATGTGTGGCGGCATGTGACATTTGCTATGTTGACCGATTGTTTGCATTCATTACAGGCCTCCATGGATTTCTTTTTACTTATTGCAAAATAAAACGAGCCACTGATTCGTGGATCACAAGATCTGACATGTCTGCTGCAAATCGTACTTTTGCTAAACTGTCCCTGTTCTTTAAATTGCTCTAAAATAATAATAGAAACACTCTCGAGACCTTTGAGAGTCGTATCTGGACGAGGTTCAGTCTGTGCCGTCTCACCTGGCCTGGGATGGGACCCTGCTGGACTGGGGCAGCGGGTGCTGATGGCGCCTGCGCAGCAGCAGGCTCCTGCACAGCTGAGGTGGGAGTTTTCTCTGCTCTTGCTTCATGAATGCAGACTTGAAGTCTGGCTGGAGCTACGGGGGAGTTGTGCTTCTCCCTTGTACAACCCTGCCCTCCGGCTCCTGGCGTGACCCCGGCTTTCTCATGTGTGACTGCAGAGCAGGACACCTGCAGGCGACTCCGATCAGGTGTGAAGCCGCTGCTGGAGCCTGAAAACGCTGAGATAAACTCCGGCGTGGCTCCGGCCCAGTGAGCCCGACCGCCTGCAGTGATCCCTGGTTTGAAGGCTGCGGTGTAGTGCTGCAGGGCAGCGTCACTGAGCAGACTCTCAGCCCACTGGGTGACAGGTGAGTCCCCGGAGCCTTGTGTTCGGACGATCTTCATCATCTGGGCGATGACGCTGTTCCTCTCCTGACACTTGGCCACCAAGCAAGACAGTTTGGCCTGTTGTTGGACAAACACCTGTCAGTCATGACGAGCCTCAAAGACACGTCCAACGTGAGCGTGCGTGCATCAGCGAACAGCAAAGCACGAGTCAAAGCCGTTTCGTTGCTCACTGACCTTGAGAGGAACTACATCCAGGTCTGTTTGGCTTCTCCTCTTCAGGAGCGCGTCGTACTGCGGCCAGAATCACAGGAGCAGGTAAGAACGGTGAGATCCCATTAACAAAGCACATTTCCTGACTGAAGTGCAAAACCACAGCTGACAGGTGACACACCTTGGCTCTGATGTCATTGTAACGTGCCCTGAGTGAAACAAGAGCAGTACCCAGATGCTCCCTGCTGCCCTGTCCTCTTTTCAGAGCTATATACTCCGAGTTCAGCTCCTCCAGAGCCACAGTCTGCAGGGGTTCAAACAGACACACTTCAGAAGTGATAATAAGAGAAATGCCACCTGGGAATCCTGTCGACCAGTGTGGGGCTGTTGAGTCAGTGATGAGCTCAGTGTGTATTCAGAACACAGGACTTTCAGTCAGTCGTACTTTGGCCTTGAGCTGAGCTGTGAGGACGTTGTAGCGCTCGTCTGTTTGCGCCTTGAGTGACAGGACGTCCGACTTCTCCCTGAGCAGGTCGCTCACTTTGCTCTGCAGCTGCTTCACCTGGAACACACGCAGCCGGAGCCTTTACGTCTGACAGACAGACGCAGTGGCGTTCTTGGCTTCGCCCCTGAAGGGTCAAATCAAAGTGACCCCGACGGTGAGAAGACACATTACTGCCAGAAAGCTGATCAACAGTAACAGGGCTGTTTGGAAGCAGCGAGACGTTTAACACACATCCAGGCAGAATTCCTGCAAATGGTGCTGATGTTCAGCTGCAAACAGAGCAGCACCTGAAGCCCCATGAATAAATTACTGGATTAGAGGAATAAGTCAATATTTTAGAAAAGACACAAACACTTCAGGCTCTCGGTGAGAACGAAGAGTCAGGGTGAGAATCGTGGCACAGAAGTAAAAACCACGAAGTCTGAAAAACAAACAGGTGCAATGGAAGAAAACAGCAGGTGAGAAAGAAGCACAGCGACTGTGCCGTGTGGATCACCTGGACGGTGAGGCCGTCCCTTTCCTTCCTGGCCTCTGCTCTCTGGACGCTGACATCCGTCAGCCTGGTCACTCTCTCAGCTGCCTGAGCTGCTTTCCTCTCCGCCTCCTGTCTCTGGGCTTCTGACTGACGCAGCTCACTGCACAGTCGCTTCGTCTAAAACAGATGCAGACAGAGGAGCGTGAGAAAGGTTGAGAGCAAACTCAAAAAGCACCGAATACAAAACCTTGGAAAGAGTTGGATTTGCATGTGTTGAAGACTGAGGGACGGTTTGTCTCATGCAGGAGAGAAGGTGCTCAGGACGTCTCAGAGGAGCTCCAGGGATAAAAGGTGCTCAGGACGTCTCAGAGGAGCTCCAGGGATAAAAGGTGCTCAGCCATTGGCCGAGATGGACGTGTGAACAGGTGCATGCTGGTGTTGCAGGTTCCTGCTGGAGCTAGAAGCCTGTCAGGGAGTTTCTGACTCACTTCAGCACGACTCTGGTCCAGCTCCTCGTGTGAGCTCGTTAATGCAGCAGCCAAAGCTTCACTGCTCCTCATCAGGTCCCTCTCCTGGTGCTGTACATGAGAATGCATGTTGAGTGTCAGCACAGAGCGGTTGATGGCCTGATGAAAGTCGCCCTCCCACCTGTGTCAGGCTCCCTGTGTTGCTGCTGTTGGTGTGACATCTCTGTGTAGTGGTGCTCCCAGCATGACTGTCGCTCCTCTGTGGAGCGGCAGCGGCGGCAGGTCTGAACAGGTGCAGCTCCTGGTTCTTGTCCTCTGGTTGTGTTTGGTTGGAGGCAGCTGGGAGACAGCTGTCCTCCTCTAGTGGTCCTTGGATCACAAGCATCGTCTGCTCCTCCTTTTGTTTGGGACAAACCCTTCTCTCTGTCTGCTCCTCCACCCTGCTGACGGACTTTCCTTTGAAAGAGTCCGGTAATTGTTCCTGGTCCCTCTGTCTCTTCAGACGCTGGAGGGAATCGGTTAGTTTGTCCCTGTCCTCCTTCAAATGAATCACTGCCTGGCTTAAGTCGGCCCTTTCTGTCTGTAAACGCTGCACTAGCTGCATGATTCCATCTTTCTCCTCCTTCCCTCTGGAGAGAGACTCCATCATCACCTCTTTATCTCTTTCAAGAACAGAGCAAGACTGTGTGAGCTGCTCTTCCTCCTCTTTCAAGCTGCTCATGATCCTCACAAATTGGTCTCTCTTGTCTTTCAGCCCAGAGACTGTCCGGCTGAGCTGCTCCTTCTCTTGCTTTAGGCCGGCCAGTGTCTGAGATACGCAGTCTTTCTCCTCCTTCAGGCCCCAGATTGCACGAGTTAGCTGCTGCTTCTCTTCGGTCTGTGTTTGGACTGACAGCGTTGCCTCTCGTAGCTGCGCTGTGAGACACTTCATCCTGTCGCTCAGTTCTTCTTCTTCTGTTTTCAGGCTCTGAGCAGAGGTGCTGAGCTTGGCCCCCTGACCTGAGGCTGAACCGTCGTGCAGAGCTTTCTCTGAGCTGCTCGGTGACGACAGACTCTCGTTGTGTTCAGACGTTGGATCCGTCGTCAGAGTGTTGCTTTCCTGACAAACCATCATCTGCGCTTTGTCTCCTTTCAGCTCTTCTGCAGCTGAGCTGTCTGCACTTCCTTCTTTGTTGCTCTGTGGAAACCCTGACACTGTAGCTGTGGAGTCACTGTGCTTCAAACCTCTGTGCCCCTGCTGCACAGGAGCCTGTGTGTCCTGATGACTTTGCTCTGCACACTTGTGCTGCAGCTCCATAATTGTATTCAGGTCGTCCTCGGTCTTCTTGGTGAGTTCTGAGATCAGGCCCTCTTGCTCCAGGTTCTCCTGCTCCAGCCTGACAACCTGCTGCTCCAGCCTGGAGATGTTCTCCTTCAGCTGCACCTGCTCCCTCGCGGCCTCCTCCTCTCTGAGCTCAATGTGAGCAAACAGCTCCTGGATCCGATCCGCCAAAGCCCGGTTTTCCTGATTCAGGGCTTGGGCAAGATCCTCCTGGGAGTGGGCGCCAGTGATGTCCTCTTGGTTGGAGAAGAACTCAAGTTGTTCATCTCCGTCAAAAGTAGAAGATCTGCTCATCTGAACAGAGAGAAGGGAAACGATTTAGTTCGGGATTAGATGCAAACTTGTTGGGCTTGATGAGGACGTGTGCTTCAAACCTTTTCTCTCAAACGCTGCTCCTCAAACACTGAGTCTTGCTCTTCTTCCAGTTTCCTGAGCTGGAGCTTCAGTCCAGCGTTCTGCTGAGTCATCACACGTAGCTGGTCCCGTGTGTGCTGCAGGGCAGCCTCCAGGTGCTCACGCTGCTGCTGAACAGTTTGAAGGTCTTCCTCTAACCCTAAGCTCCTGTACGCTTCCCTCAGCGCATCGGATTCCTCGCTCGGGTTTTCCTCCAAGTCTAAAACTCCTTTGGAGCACCAGTTCCCCAGGTTTAGCTCATCTAAAGACTCCGCAGTGAAAGACAGCGACTTAGAGTTTGCGTTGGGCTCAGAGCCAAAGTAAAGGAAGTGGCCCAGAGGGTCACTGCTGGGTGGAGATGGAGGGGGATCCTCTGTGCGCTTCTGTGTGCCCGCTGCTGCCGCCTGGTGGTGGCCAGCTGGAACAGTTGGCTCTGAAGATGTCTGGAACCACAGACATGACAACATGAGATCTACTGTGAAAAGCAATGACCTAGTATTGAACTCTGTGCCTTCAAAAACATCTGTCAACAGCTTTCCTTGTAAATATCATCCTAAGCGTCTTCATGATATGAGGTCTAGAGACACAGTTAGTCACACACACCTCCCCAAGGCTCAGGGTTGGAGAGGGTCCAGTGACGCTGGTTGTTTGGGGAGTGTTGGCAGCCACAGCACAGACGAGAGGGGGTCTGTTTCCAGGACTCGCACACAAACACTCAGAGACTGTGTCCCACTGACTTGGCGTCAGGTCAGCTGCCTCCCTGAAGATCTGCTGGAGCCTCTGGTTCTCCTCCTTCAGTTCTTGCACCTCCTCCATCAGCGAGCTTTCCGACAGCTTCAGCTGGAGCGCCTCCGCCTTCATCTCCTCCACTCTGCAGCCCAGAAAGTGGCTGTTCTCCTGGGCCTCCTGCAGCTGCTCCATCAGCGCCCTCTGCTCACTCATCCTGTCTGCCTCTCTCTCCAGCAGCACCTTGAGATCCTCCTGCAGGCTGATGATGAAGCTCTGCAGTCTGGCCTCATTTGAGAGAAGTTTTGCGTCGCTGTTGTGTCCGCCCTCCATGTCGTTCTCCTTCCCTTCATCGCCGTCCTGCTTTGCTTCTCTCCCTGCTGCCACACTCGGTTGCCATTGCATTCTCCTCTCCTCCTTCTTCTCCTCTTCTCCTTCACCCTCTCCTCTCAGGGGAGGCAGCCTGTCCTGTTTTTGCGATTGTCTGACAGTCCCAGCAGTGAGTCTGACCGCTGTCACCGCCGCCATGCCAGTGGCTGCACTCACAGTCATGTCCAGGAGCTGCTTCTCTAAAGTCCCGATGCGGCTCTGCAGGCTCTGCTCTCTTTCCCGGGCCGCACTCAACTTGTGTTGGAGCTGCGTCTTAAAGTTGTGGAAGTACTGCGACTGGCGACTCATCTCCTCCTCTTTGGCCTTCAGCTGCCTTTGGCAGCGCTGCAGCCGCTCCCGCCACACCCGCGCTCCTCGCTCCTTCTCGTGAGTCTGGTGAAAGGGAAGAAAGATGAAAATCAGCAACAACGTGTTCGACCTGACACAGCTCCAGCTGGAACAAGCTGTGCAACACAAACCACTGGAGTAATCCTTGAACAGTGCTTCAGTCTGTCTTCACTGCCTCGCATTGTGCTCTTCTTTTTGTTGCTTCTGAGCACAAAACAGCTACGCAAAGTTTGTCATGTAACAAAAGCCACAATGATTCACTCAAAGACAGACTGAAACTGAACGTTCATGTGATGAACCAAAAAGCATCTGCTGCAAGTTTTGCAGTGTTCAGGCCAGTGAGATCATGTTCAGACACCTTGAGATTACACACAGTGCTCAGTGACAGGAGATGACCAATGGTTTGTGACGATGCCAAAAACCACTGAATATGAAGACTGAATTACAGGAATTGGAGCTGTTAGGACATGCTGAAATACTGCTGAGATGCACATACAAGTTTTAATGGTAACAAGATCTCACACTAGTTGTTCTGTGTACAGAGCCGTTCATCATCAAATCGAACCATCTGTAAACAGTCTAGTATTAGCTGGTGTCTGCGGTGTGTCCGGCAGACTGAACTCACACTGCTACGGAGCCGACATGCTCAGAACGATGCTTCACCCTTCAAATATCAAAGACCACTGAAGCCAGGTGCTCACCATGGTCCTGACCTCCTCCCTGAGCAGGTGGAGTCTCTGATCCAGCCTCTGGCTGTGTTGCATGCTGGGCAGCGGGAAGCAGAGGCTAACTGATGAAGCTGTAGCAGCAGAGGCTAACTGATGAAGCTGTAGCAGCAGGCTCCTGTCAGACCCTACGCTCCCAACAGAGAAACAAAAAGTTCACATGACGTCAGCAGATTAACTTCAAGATACTAGCTGAGGATGAAACAGGTGGGAACATCAGGAGTTTCACACACACACTCTAAAGTCACAGCTTTACCTCCTGACTTGAAGAAGAGACGCAAACACAATCTCCTGCAGCAGGCAGTGCAGTCAGGAGTGTGTGTGTGTGTGTGTGTGTGTGTGTGTGTGTGTGTGTGTGTGTGTGTGTGTGTGTGTGTGTGTGTG
>JAUESF010000047.1:8455319-8467515 GCA_032274765.1 Malacoctenus tetranemus
CAGCATTTAATGAACGTCTAAATATTACCCATGATGACACAGTCACAATGAAAACACAAGGTGTTTTATTTTCCAGACACCTAACACACTAAACACTGCTTGTGAAACTGCACACACGACTTGTTGTAATAACCAGCTCACCTAAAATAGATCTTTGAAAAACAGAACCACCGATGCACACGATGCCTATCACCTTGGCTGACAGCATCGGGCCTTCCTTCCTTTCTGAAAACTTTTTTTTCTGGAGCTGTGACTCTCGACTCTGCAGTGTGAGGCTCCGCTCACAGGGACAGGCTTTATTGTGTGTTTCTGCTTCTACATACAAGCTCGAATCAGTCGGTTTCTTTTTTTTTTTGTTCCGTACACACTCGAGTGAATCGGCTGATTTGGACGGCCACCCACCTCTGAGTCTGGTCCTGTTGAGCGCTTCTCCTCTTAAAAGGGAGTTTTTCCTCTCTGCTGTTATTCATGTGGCAGTTGTTAAAGTGTTGGGTTTCTCTCTGTTTTATTGTTGTATCTTGCTGTTGCAATGTGTGTGTCCTCAGATGACTTCTGCTTCAGCACAACAGGAAAGCAGCGAGGTTTGTCCAACTGGATAGTTGAGTGATAGTGTTTTGCTCCGTGTTTGCTCATTCGTGCATGTCTTTGAGATAACCCAGTAACTTTGCTCAAGCTATGACAAATTATCAGCAACTAAAAAAAGCGCCCTCTGAAGTGCAGAGGCTCAGTTCACGCTTAAGTAAATCAGGGAACTGAAGAATTCTGCGCTGATCAGGATTTGTGCTGCTTGTTTTGTGCTGCTTTTTTGACCTATCTCCACCAACAGTGCATCCATTCACCATAAACAGACTGAATTTGTAGTAAATATCTCTTTACGTGCTTCTCTCCCGACAGTGCCTCTTTGACAATGTCGAACATCCTCAGTGTCTGGAGACACACTTGACACAATATTGACAATGTCGCATTGTGTTAAAAAATCCAACGAGGTTACAAAGAGCCCCTCTCTTTGCACACAGTGTAGTTTGTGTGGTGATTGGCTGACTTTTGACAGTCTCCTCAGATGCAAGCTGCCCTGTTAAATTCATTTGGTTTATTGACATTCGTAAGCAACCACAAATGCATCAAACAGCATCTGTATAGGTTTGAAGCAGATGCTTTGCATGTGTTTGCTGTTTGTGTACATCCCTGCTTTCACACATCATGGCTCACATGTTTTCAGAGTTTAAAGGAAAGATGAGGCTTTCACTCACCTGTGGGAAACAGACGACAGACGAAAGAAACAAGACAGCGAAAAGAGCAGCGAGCTCTCAATGACAAGCTTCAGTTTGTTCCTGAATAACCTCTTTATGCTGAGGCGCTTTCACAAATTATGTTGATGACTCAGACCATCAAGCCTTTTGCCAGAGACACTGCACACATTGTCTCGACTTGGCCGAAAAATGTTTTTGATACTTGTGACATTCTGCATGGAACACAAAAGAATTTTGTTTATTCCTTTGGTTTGAAAAAAACAAAAACTAAGACATGTTTAAAAGTCCCTGATAGACGTCAGCTCATTTCTGCCTGATTAAACATGCACAGACAACGTGCAGTTCACACCCAGCTGAATCTTTTACCCACCAGGCAAAGCCAAACTGTTGCTCAAGGGTATCTGGAAGATTTTAGACAGTCATTAGGTCTCAGTGTTGTGTCACTTTTCTTTTATCATATCACAAGTTACAGTTTTGCCCAGACCAGTGCCATGTGACTTCCCCTATCCTGCGGGAAGTATTAATCATACACACATGCACATGCACGCACGCGTACGCACACACTCACTCACACACACGCATGCGCACACACTCGTGCGTGTCATGCACCCACACACAGATTCAGACAAACTCTTACATCCAACCGTCATTCCCCATCTAATCCCCTGATTTTACTCCCCTCTGCAGTCTGAGCCACTCTGTTTTCATTGTAGTCGTGGGCCGTGACTCATCGTGCGTCCCTGCCAAGCTATTTGCGCTGGTTCACACTGACTGACACACCTAAGACCAGGGAACACACCCATTCCCACATATCCCTGTGTTGAGCTCCGCTGATCTGCCCCAAGGTTGTGACAAATAGACTGGACTCAACCTCTGAACATATCACCAAAGAAACTATTCTTTTGCACTAAAAAGATCCACTTTTATTGTTTTATTCTCCCAAATCTAACTCGACACTTTTCTTTTTCAGTTTCAGAACAAAATGGCTTCCAGCTGGATTTGCTTCGTCACTGTAAGGACATTGATCGCTGAGGAGCAGGGAGAATGACGGGAGCCTTTTTGAGCTGTAAACTCGGGTTGTTATGTGACCATAAACATTCAGGGCCTGCTGAAAAGTTGTTGAGCAGCACGCCCTTTAGGCAGGAGTCCTGCTGTTTACATGAAGACACATATGAGGAGTTGTCTGTCTGGAAAACGCTCCTGCTGTAAAATGAAACTGTTCTCTAAAGACAACAACGGCCACACCTCGGCATCAAAAGGCCAAACATGCACAGAGCTGCAGGTGCAGCTCAGGACACTGATCGAGGAGCGGGTTATCTGCAGTTCCAATGTGGAAGTTGTTAAAAAGCACCGTAGGGCTACTTCAAAACATTGAATGATATATGAAGTCATCACACTTAATGGATATCAGCAGGTTGCTTTCTCTAACACCGGACATGCTTCCAAAGGGTTTTGAACCCTGCAGTAATGTGTTTTCTGTCTGGCACAATTCTTTTTGCTTCTCTTTAAAGTTGTTTATCGAAAAACATTGTTGGAGTCCAAAGAGTGAAGCAACACCACCCGTCAGACGGGGGTTCTTCAGGATCTCTGCTTATCTTGCACATGGTTGGGATTACTCCCTGCCTTTTATCACAGCGTGTGCACAATTACAGGCAACTGCAAACATACACACACGTGCACTCAAAACAGAGGGTTTTTTTTCTTTTTTGTGGGTGAGCTGCACCCTGTTTTTTGGGGACGAAACAAAATCTTTTGGCTCACGGTGGTGTAATGTTGTAATATTGAGATATGTCTGTCTGCACATGTACAGGCGTGTGCGCACCACTCCCTTTTTACACTCCTCACAAAGCAACACAGTAACTTTCCTGATGTGCACACTGCTCCTCGCCTGTCTGCTGTCTAGCTCGACTGAGCCTGGGTGTGAGATGAGTAGGAAACAAGACATTTCCAAGGTATGGGCGGTTGTTAAACACATGCATGCAATAAATTGCTCACATGTGCATACAAGCCTGGAGACCACACCGTAATGCAAATCGGAGTCATACATAGTTTGTAAGTTGGTTCGTCAGGTAGCCAGGTGCAGTTGTAACAGGGCATTTTAGGCACACTGCCAGAGGGCTAACAGTCAAAAGTAAGAAATGTGCAGCACAAACCGAAGCAGCTTAGGATTTATCAAAAAATGAATTTACTGTTTTTTAAATGAACAACTTTTGTTTTCTGTAATGGTTTTTGAATGTGAACAAACATTAATGCAGACAGCTCTGCTGCTTTCCAATCCTCTCAAGTTTCCAGTTGTGCCAGTTCAATTCTAAAGTCTTCTTGGGCAAGGCACTGAATCTCAAAACGGCTCCTGGTGGAGCTTGAACACCTTGCCTGGCAAACCATAAAATTGTGTGTGAGCGTGTGTGTTAAAAGTCCTGTGTTTGCACCTGGGTGTGGCCTTTCTGTGACCGCTTTGAACGCACTCCTCGTACATGCTTGGGTTTCCGCCGGGGAACCTCTTTCCCTCCCACAGTTAAAATTTGAGCACGAGGTTAATTGTTGCCTTCAGTGTCCAGCGTGTGCTTCTATCTTCTTCAAGGTAGTAAACAGGATAGGTGTGTGTGTGCATGCGTGCGTGCGTGCGTGCGTGTGCCCTGTCTCCAGTAACCATGAGATGTGAAGTGGTAAAAAAGAGGACAGAGTTTAAACAGAGTTCAAATGCCGTCACTGTAAAAAATTAACCTGAATGAACACAGTTGCAGAATGTTGGGTGGTGTCATTTCGTCACATCTTCTGAGCAGCTGGTTTGCATTAGACTCGGAGGGTCAAAAAACAGCTCTCCTAATACATAATTCCACTTGGTGGAGTCTGTTTTATCGAACATCTTCATCAAAACGCCTGTTATTGACCGAGTCACACTCAATCTGTCTGTGACACCACCCACAACTTTCCCTATTCCACTTTTCAAGTCATCGCTTCTTTAATTGTAATGTCTGATTTACAACAGTCTTGCTCTAACTGAAGAGAAGTATTTGTACTTGGATTGAAGCTTTAAGAAGCAAAAGCAGAAATTATGCAAGAATCTATAAAATATCTGAAGAAGCTCTGCGTTAACAGGAGCCACATGATGCTGAATTGGTCAAAAGCAATGATGAACAAACATTGTACTGAACATGGTTGATAGAGATTGCCGTCTTGCTGATGCTGCTTTTGTGTGGTTGAAAATGACAACTTTTGTGATGCAAGCTTTGTATCACAATTCAAGAGATCCATGTTAAATAGAAGCATTCAGCTCAGTCATGTATTACAGGGTGGGCAGTGTGAAAATAAACAAACTTAGTCAACCTTGACTTGTCAACGGACAGTTTGCCCTCAGTTTGTGTATAAAGGACTCGCTCCTGAGTCATTTTGTTAATGACAACTCTGTGTCAGTTTGTGTGCTGTGAGATAAATGCTGTAATTACATGTTTATGTCATCGTTTATCATCTGATACCCATTTTGTGGTGTGCATCTCTGCGAACGTCACCGTTGTCTGAACTTGAAGAAAAGGCTCGAGCGAATGCGAGCGGTCAGTTTCTTTTTTCAAGGGAGCTCAAAGAATGAGTTTCACATTTGTCAAAGTTAATGTTTAAGAGGCAAAAACTTCACAGGAATGTACGTGTTTCATTTTAAGTCTGTTTAAGAGACACAATCCATTGAGAGGTGTTGCCTTAAATAGCACCTAAACTTCTGAATGAAGTTGTTTTGAAAGCTCCAAACACTTTTGAACGTAGAAATGTCCTCATCAAGAACTTTGCGAGCTTCAACGGCTTTTTCTGTCTTTTGAGAGGACTTTTCCTGTTGCATGACATTGGAGCCTCTTATGTGAAGCAGTGGGTGGTCCCTATTGCTGCTGAGGAACCACTCCCTCGCACAGGTCCCCTCCCTCTACAAACCAGGAGCCCTACCCAGCTCCCTGTCCAACCACTCCGCGCAGCCCAGAGGAGCAGCCACATACTGAAAAAAAGAGGTGAAAATCAACTCAGAGCCGAGGAGGGAGGGAGAGAGGGGGGAGAAAACGCCCTGGAAATCTGGTTGATCGAGAAGTTGAAGACGAGTGGCAGAATCCGAACAGACTGCAAAGTTGTGACAGTGTGAAAGCGCTTTTCTTGGGCAGGGGAGAAGGAGACACGTTTTCCAGGATGCTCAAGCTGGTGTGAGGCTTCTCAGGCGCAACGACTGCGCGCAGGTAACAGATGCCTCTTTTTCTTCACCTCGGTTTCAAAGAATGTTGCATTTTTGACCTTCTGTTCAAGATTACTTGTGCTGCCACAAACATTAGGAATAACTTTGCTCGAGTTTGTTCAACTAAGTTGTGACATTGTCAAAGTTATCTGTGTAACATTCCTGTGCTAAAAAGTGGCACTCGCAGTGAGAGTGTGTGTCAATAGAAGGATTACAATGGCCTGATTCTGTTTTATTGCTTGTGCTTATCTCCTGAGCTGTATTATGATTCCTTCCTGAAGCAAACGGTTGCTGTTGGGAGCTGATAGGTGAAGGCTGTGTTGTTGTGTGTTCAATCAGGTGGGAGGGAATTTGTGTGGAAATTAAGTTATAAACCAGTTTGAAATAGAGCAGGACAACAGAAGTGGGTGTGTACCCAAAGCCACCGATTGAATGCAGGAGGGGCTGACTGGAGTTGCGCACTTCACTTTTTCTGTAAGAAATGTTGCTGTCCATGATGCCTACCAGTGTCAGATCAACAACGTTTGGAAAGGATATCAAGCTTTTTGAAGTTTGAAGTAATTTCACGACTATATCTTTTTTTAAAAAAAACCAACAACTTGTACAGTCTTCTGACAGTTGTGTGACTCTTTATTTCATAGTCTTTGGGCTCAAAACTGATTTCCAACGTCTGGCACGAGTTTGAGGGAACTTGAGAGGAAGATGTTAAGTGAAAGTCTGGCTGTGGGGGTTTTCTTGGTGGTATAAAACTCAACTGAAAACTGTAAAATGCAAAGTTACTTCCCTGTGAGTGTGCAGCTACAGGGTTGGGTGTGGATCCCTCTGCCCTACCTCCCTCCTCCCCCTCCCTTTTTCACCCCCTCCCTCCCTTCTTGCTTCGCTGTCTCCTTGCAGAGGCACACCCTTTAAAGTCAGAAAAAACAAAAGAGAAAAAAAAAGACACCCATGCATGCTGCAGACGCCACAGTGGGTCCTTCTAAGTACTTCCCCAAGGTCCTTTATGGGATATCAAGGACGCACAGGCAGACCAACAGTTTTGATCCCAGCTTGTATCCTGCTTTTTCACAGTCTTGTGGGGTCCTGTGTAAACAGCTCTGTTGTTGGAAAACTTTTTTTCTTCAATGAAAGCTTCCGTTCAATGAGAAATAAAAGGCTACAGATCTTCCATGAGGTACAAACACACCCCGTTTTCTCTCTTTGTGAAACAATGCGCGGGGTTGAAAACTGTTGCCTGTCTCCAACTCAACAATGTCTTTTAAGACGTTTCCTGTTAAAATTTAAGACAAAGAGATTTTCTCTTCCTCTTTTTTACCTTGGTTCTCTTAACCTGGGCTCATGGCCAGGGTGTGTGGGGGAGAAGAAGGGAGGAAGACAGGGGAAGAGAGTCAGGGAGTGAGTAAGTGAGGGGGATGGGCGGGGCGGGTGAGAGGAGGGGAGTAATGGAATGTAGTGGTTTGGAAAGACAAGCTAATTGAAACCAGGTTTGAGGCGTACAGGGGGAAGCTAAGACTTTGCACATTTAGAGAAAGAGAAAAACACTTTTGAAG
The DNA here is from genome assembly GCA_032274765.1 of Malacoctenus tetranemus. Classification (NCBI taxonomy): domain Eukaryota; kingdom Metazoa; phylum Chordata; class Actinopteri; order Blenniiformes; family Labrisomidae; genus Malacoctenus; species Malacoctenus tetranemus. The sequence goes on from JAUESF010000047.1 coordinate 8,462,324, forward strand.
GGCTTAAACGTGTAGAGTTTTCTTTGGTTCTTCTATATTTATAAGGTAAATGGCCTCTTTTTACGTGTTGTTAAAGCTACTGTCGTGACATGTCTGGTTTTCTGTTTGATAATGCGCATGGTGTTGAGAAAAAAGCAGGTATAAAACAACAGTGTACACAATCCTCGGTGGAGTCTTTGTTGGAAGTCAAATTTTACTGCGTGCAGTTGCTTGTTGCTCCCTTCGGCCACACCCAAAAGTTCAGTTCAGGGAAAGCTGCTTCCTGCTCCACGCTGCGCACTCTTTTTTTCTACAATGCACATTCAACCCACATGAAGTCCACAGCTGTAAATGTCTGGCATTTCTCAAATTGCTCGTGTCAAGGTGATTGACTGTGACGCAGACTGCTTGAAGGGCCGAATAGTAACAGGAGGCCAAAGGTCTTTGCATCGTAGATTGTCACTGACGCTGTAATATGTGGAGTGTTTTCAGAGGGAGTAAAATTTATGTTTCACTTGGTGATACCTTGCTGTGAAGCATTGCCTTTCATACAAGCTATAGGGTGTTGCATTTGACAAGGTGCTATAGGTGGAATTTTGCTTTAGGCAGGGGCGTAAAATCATACAGACAAAATAAACACACAGTGTTTATTTCAGGCTCTGAAATGTTCGGGGCTGTTCCTATCTGCCTGCAACTGAAAAGCTTGTCGGTTAACAGGGCCTCATCTTGGTTTGGGGCGGTTACTGTTTGTTTAAATACGAGCGCTGTCTACAAGTGCAGCGGCACAGAGGCTACATTATGTTTCCACCTGGAGTAATGTAAGACATTTGGAAATCCCAGAACCACATGGGACATTTTAAAGACATTGCATTGGTTAAATTCCTCCCAGTCAAAGTGGCCACGGGCTGTGTGCTGCGCCACTCATACACACCATTTTGCACTTGCCACACATGTGACAAACAGCAATGATGGTGGGCTGAAGAAAAGGACATGCCTCATGACTGTAAGGAGTCTTAGCCTGACTGTGTTAAGATATTTATCACAGTGGTCTACCAGAGCCAATATGCGCTCTTGCACTGTTGATTGGCAGCATGAGCAACGGTGGTGGTATTACTCATACGTGCCAGTGTAACATAAGGAAACTGGTCTCTAACACACTTCCTCTGTCATTTCCTCGTGGGTTTGTTGGAAAAAGGTCTGGTGAGAAGGACACGGATGTGATGAGGAAACTGAAAGAAAGCTGCATGACTGAAGTGAAACACTGCTGTTTATTTCCACTCGGTGATTCAGATGCGGCGGCTGCCTCTCATATAGCTTCAAGTCCCAGTTGAGTCAACGTGAAGTCCCTCCTTTTGTTGATCTGTTGAATACAACAATAGCAACCGTGTAGATGCGGCGTTGGAGTTCAAGTGAGGGAAGTTCCAGACAAACATTTAACCATAGTGTGCGATTTTAGAAAGCCTTTCTAGGCAATCCACCCAGATGCCACTCCCTTCTCACCCATCCACTGCTGGTTTGGAATGTTTCAGCACGCCCTCAGTACTCAGCATGTATCGCCTATCATTAGGGTTGCATGCCTTGTTGTGAAATAGCGATTTGAGAGGTATGATGAGATAGTCATCCCCCTTCCCTTATAATACCCACGAAAGTCACACCCATGCACGTGCACGGACTCCAGACGTTGTTTACAGTTCAGAACTTGCTGGAACTTTTGCAAGCATGGAATTCAGAAAAGGGTGCAAACCATTTGTTTGATGATAAATCATACTTGCAGCTCATCATCTCAAAACATCTGCTCCTTTAAAAAAAACATTCAAAAGTGATAAATCTACTGTGAATGTCAATGCATTACACAGTCCACTCGTCCCACTCTGTTTCGCCTGCACCCAAACTCCCACAAAAACAGTTACGTTATTCTATGCAAGGAGTGACACACAGCATCTGCTGCCAAAACTCTATTTGGAGTGAGGCCCCCAGAATGTCAGGCAGCACGGCGTGGAATGTAAATCTAGAAATACACTCAGCTTTGTTTAGGTTTTCTTTATCGGGTGTTGGATACTCAAGGATGGCACTCCTCACCATCCAGCACTTATTCCAAACAACTGCGCACTAGTCTGGTGTTGTTCAAATATTAGCAAAGAGTAACCATTCTGAAGCTTTACTTATGCCTGAACATTAAATGGTATATACAATCTGTTGCTATGGTTACTATCCACGCCTCCTTCGAACCTTCTTCTCCTTTGCTTGATAAATTGGCCTCAATCCACAGCTGTGGACGTGTCCTATTAATTACAATTGCTATCCTGGAAATATGCTCATTGAGAGTTGCTGTAGGGAGATGATGTAACCTATAAGGTCCACAGTAAAGTTCCTTTGCGTGTCAGTAATTCACTCAGGGTAGCCTATTTTGTACAGGACTGTACAGGCCTCGCACTCCTCTCTCTTTTGGAAAAACTAGTTAAACCAGTTTAACGTTTGTATTTCGTTTTTCGGTGCAGCAGAGAGCTGGCCGTGTTTCACTCTAAAATACTCTTCATATTTCTGGTTGCCTTATTTTCTTGGCACAGAAACTGATTGTGGGTGTCGTCTCAGGATCACTTCTCGTTTAAGAGAAAAAAGGGTTTTGTTTCATCTTTGCTCAAATCATGCCACCAGGGGCTTTTTCTTCAAATGTTGATTCAAGGATTTTCTGTGTGCTGCACAGTGTGGCATACATTGTCTCAGTGGGAATTCTAGAACCCCCAACTGCAACAGTATATGATGCAGTTCCTGAGTAGGAAGGAAAACCTCCCTTTTAAAATCTTTACACATATGGAAAAAATGAAGGACCCCTTGGGAGAGGAAATACAAAGTAAGATCCTCCCCTCTTGAGAAATGCAATGGAGAACACTAAGTTATGAGAGGAGTCATGACTTATCTGGTACTTACTGCTTTTGACACGATAACATGATTATTTTATTTTTGTTTTTGAGAACACATGGCTTGAACTGTAATTTGCTCACACAAAGCACAACCCTTGCTCTTGTTTGTGATCTCATTAAAGCAAGAAAAGAGGATTTTAGGACTTTTCGTGAGTTTTTCCGTTCGGTACATAACTCCTGCCAAAGTCACAATAGTTTAATCAGAAGCAGGCCGGGTTGGCGTCAGTGGGCAGGCTTTGGTCTTCTGCAGGACTTGTGGTTTGGTTCAAGGCTATGAGGACCACGGAGTGCAGAGGAATCAGTTTATTTTGACCCTCATTCCTTCTTTAATGCGTCATACATGCATACCCTATCTGCTTTTTTGGAGGAACGACTGAAGGCTTTTGTCTGCTGTGCCTCTTTTTGGGTTTGTTGTGCTTGCTATGTGAAACTCCAGTGTGATGGGGCAACAGGGAGTCTTTGCTGTTATGGAAAACAAGATTGATTTGGTCGGTGCTTCATCTTTGCTTTTCTGCGCTGCGATCCTCTCCCTCGCTCGACATCAGATCTCATCACTTAGTAGCACCACCATGCTTATGGCCGAACTGTAATCATTGTCACACTGCTCCACTTTTCACTTCACTTTTCTGCTTGAAGAGTTGATTGGATTTGACAGTCTGGATAATAGGTTTACTGCAGCTGTGATCCTTTCCCAGTATGTTGTGACACAAATAAAACCTATGACCAGGTATGTGCCTTCAAGGTGGAGAGAAAAGCCCCGAGGTTGGAATGAAGCACATAACAATAAAATCTGCTTGCATCAACTTGAGGCACAAGCTGCGACAGCTAACTTCATGATGACACTGCTTTCTCTTATTTGAGACCGACCTGTAGCTTTGAGTCGCGTGGTGGTATGACCGTAGCAGGGTGGGCACCCCATCAGAGTGCAGGGTGGGCGGCATAAAATCACACTAGCGTCGGAGTCAGAGAGAAAGAGGACATTTCTTTGGAGTTAGTCACCAGTGGGGAGAGGTTGGGCTCCCTTCCAGCTGGCCTGACGGCTCTATCAAGGAATGTGTGCGACTGAAGGCCTGGGTGGGGCTGTGCACCGAGCTGCTCCCTCTGCAAGCAAAGCAGAGTGGCGAAGCGATGGGTTCTGCGTCCTCAACTGTTGTGGGAGATTTCTCCTCACACAGCATGTGTGTTTTATTTGCTTTTCCCACTGTTGGTGACCACATTTACCTTGCTAAAATACCCACATGTATATTTTTGTGTTTAGTCCCACCAAAACTAAGAACAAAAACACTGGAGTAATTTACTGCTTTGTGTTGGCTTCATCGTATAGGAAGTTGAAGAAACAAATCTGTGGAGATAATCCTATTTTTGGCACGTCACATGTTTGGAAGTAACAGTGAAAACCAAAATAAAATTCATAAAAGTGGATAATATATCGGAAGGTACTTTTAGACTGTTTCTGTTACAACTGTCAGTCAGCTTGTTCATCACTGCTGACATAGCGGTCTGATTAATATGTCTGTGTAACAAGAGTATGAGCAAGAGAGTGTACACAGCTGCTGTGTCTCCCCACACAAACATAATGACAACCACGCACTGGCTGGCCTTTATCTCAGCTATGCTCTCTCAATTTCAATGTCAGACCCACTCAGCAAGCCAAACAGCAACAATGAATTCTTTAACCAGGCCTAAAAATGTTTCAGAAAACATAGGCAAATTGTTCAAGTGTGCATTTACTCACTTTCTCTTCTTGCATAACAAAAGTCCTCAAAGCAGGTTGTTCAGAACTGGTTTGTTTTCCAAAAACACAGGTATTAGACATCATTTTCACCAAAGTAATGAGCAGTTTGCTTTATTGGACATGGAGCTTTGGGGAGGGGGAAGTTAATGAAGGGGTTTGAGCACTTGTCTCAGAAGAAATTTCTTGAAGGACATGTTTGTGCTGGTGGCTGCCTGTCTGTGCACACATCAAGTCTGGTTCTGTTTGTACTGTGAACGACAAAGACATGGGTTTATTTCACAATACGTCTGTTATTGAAAATAATCCTCACAGGAGCTGGAAGACATTTGGCTTGTTACAGCAGGTGATATCAAGATTTTCTCGGCATGCAGTCTTTTGCATCAAACTATGAATGCAACTGCGACAACTTATTATTGCTCAATTGGCTTATGAAGTTGTTGCTTTTGCTGATATACTCACATACACAGTCAATGCTACAGCAAGTTAAGCTGAAAGAACAACAAGTATATATTGTTATTTTGCTCTTGATCAACGTCTAATTTGGAGCTCCTAAACAG
>JAUESF010000047.1:8511772-8524150 GCA_032274765.1 Malacoctenus tetranemus
TGTGTGTGTGTGTGTGTGTGTGTGTGTGTGTGTGTGTGTGTGTGTGTGTGCGTGTGCGTGTGTGCGTGTGCGTGTGCGTGCGTGCGTGCGTGCGTGTGTGTGTGTGTTGAGAAGAGAAGAAACATCTACCCCTCGTATTTTATTCTTTTTATGACAGTGAACAAAGATGGAAAGTGATGGGCGAAAGATGCAACAACACAGCATGAGTTGCAAACATTGTACTTTATCGATTTTTTGGTGTGAAGACAGCACACATTTTCAGACTTACTTTCTTATATAATGTATATTTTTAGATTTAGTAGCAAATAAATCTTTCATGAAAGACAAATCACAGCGTTGCAGAGACAACATGATACACACGCCAAATTTTGGGTTTGTTGAAAACCAGTTCTGGTGTCTGATAAACGATCGCGCTGCATAATTGCTTGCTGTCAAAATACAGTCTCAGAACTTCAGAGCAGATCAGCTGGCCTAACGCTCGATGAAGAAAGCCTGTTAAAATAAAAAAAAAAAGGCTTGAATGGGTTTTATATGTCAAAACATTCTGAGAAAGACTGAGGGGAAAAAAAACAAAACAGCATGTGAGAGATCTTCACCACAGGGACTAAAGACAAGATGGATCCCTCCACAAGTGCCACAACAAACTGTCAACTTAGAATGCGATTGTCTCGTCAGGCCTGCTTAAATAAGCCTGTTAACATGGCACTTTTGACATGTTGCAATGGCGTATCATGTCAGGCAAAAATGTTGTGTCTTCTCTTCCCAGGTGATGGCAAATTGATTTTACACCGCACCAATTCTTGTATTTTTTTTTTTTTTTTACTCAAGCACCCGAATCCAGAAAGAGACCACATATTTAACATATCACACGTGCCGCAGGACGGAGCTGAACCAGCTAATAATCCAAGGTGAGCCCAGTAATTTACCTGCTGGAGGAAGTACACCAGAAACTCCAGCCTTTAAGTGACACTGACAGTGATAAAGTAGTTAGCTGAGCTTTCATGAGTCCAGCACTGATACAAAGAATGACAGTTGCTTTTCTCGTCTGATCAAAGGCAGCAGACAAGTGCTGCTGAATGTTTCTCCCTCCATCCTCCCCCCCGAAACCCTGTCTCCATCTAATGATAGTTGAATACATTGTCATCTCATTATCTTTGAAGAGGTGAAAGATCCCTCCCGTATGAGTGGGCACTGTGTCTCTTGCCATCAGTCGGGCCCTAAGATTGGTGAAGCGCATTCTCGTCTCATTATGTTGAGTGAGAGATATCAGACACATCCCATCTGCCTAACGCCTTCCACGCACATGCCGCCATGCTTCAGCCATGCAAGCTGGTACTGTTCATCTGCACTTCTATAGCGCGGCTCTGCTGCTCTTAACTAAATCACTGCATGGTTAAATATCTCTGTTGGTAATAAGCGAATACAGAATTTTAACCATCAAAGAGGGCTGAACTCCTTCACTCTGATCCAGCCTGCATCTTACGTCATCGCTAATATCACAATATATCATGTAATTTATCTCCTAATGAGCCCTTCTTTTAACTTGTACACAATGCTCTTCCACCCTCAGGCAGTGTTTTAAAGCTTCGCTCTGTCAAATGGAAAGAGAATAAAATCTGAGTCTCTCTCAAATTCTCCTGCACAAAGTACGAAACAGATGTAAAAATATATATTTAAATTTTTGATCCTATTATAGAATCACACAATCTGATGAAACTGCACTGCAAACTTGATAAATCAACAGAGGAGGCTTCATGTTGAAAAAATAATACAAACATTTTTAATTAACTTTTTCAATTTTCAATCTAAAAATTATTTACATAGAGCGCAGTTACATGGAGGGATAATTTTGGTACTTGTGTGATTATCCTGTGATGAATAAATAGAGCTTGGAAATCCAAAAGCCAACAATATCTTGTGACACAAATGCCAAATTGGTCCCAGATTCTCTTGACTCGCTCTAACAGATGTCATGGGCCGATTGCCAAAACATCTTATCGTGGACACAGTACAGTGAAACCACAACACTGATCTACATGATGGATGTCAGATCAAAATGAATCCAGCCATGGTTTTTACCAGCTTTGAATTCATGCATGGGAAAGCCTGTCAGGGGCGAGAGATGATGTGGACGCTGGCTCTCACTGTTTGTCAAGATTTTACATCCCTCCCCCTCGCTACTCGTTTGAAGCTAGTCATCTGCTGTCTAGCAGCTTGCTGCCAATACGCCGGAGAATCTAGATTCAACATTTGTGGACTTCTCACAGGAATGAATGCAATTAGACTGTTTTGTGGGTGTAAAGCATCCCTCTGCATACACCATGCAATCTATCATTTTAATGGGCCTCCACTTTCCCTGGGAACAAGCTTTAATTTGGTAACTATACTTGTCCACTCCTTATTTTATCTGTCTAATTCAGACAGTTAACTAGTGACCCATCAATGACACTGCTTTTTTTTCTCTCCTTCTTTTAAACAGCAGTTTTGCCTCTTTGGAAGGCAACAAAGAAAAAAAAGAAGAAGAACAAAACTAAAAGCGAGACTTTTGAAAGTTGAGCATCAAATGTTGTTTTGACATCAAATGGAATAATGAGGGAAACATCAAGACCTGGAGAAGATCACATCCGCAGACAGCCCTGTTCTTTAAATGTGACGGGTTGTTTGTTTTCTGACAGATACAGATGTGACAGCAAAGTTCTGATGTCCGACTCACTTTTTTAAGTCTTTGCAGCATCCATAATTCAGAGAACATTGTGTCCACTTCAATAACACAAGCTCCAGCTCCTTGAAGGACACACACAATATACATTTTTACTGCTTCCTTTTCCCAGATAAATCCCAGCAATGAGTGGGGAAAAAAAATCTCACATTGGTTGTGTGCTACTATTGTGTCTGCTACGCCTCTTACCCTATATGATCCTTCTCTCGGCACATTACTGCAGCCCGTGCAATGACTGCTTACGAATTGCCTCGAGAACTAAATCACTTCCTTTTGTCAGACACGACTGCCTTTCTTTCCCAGACTCACTGCTTACTGCTATTGTTAGTGAAGATGAACAGCCCACGACAATTAAAGGTGTGGACCATTACTTCTGCTGTAAGGAAGGTTCGACCTCATGCTTTACAGCCGGAGGGAGAGCACCAGCGTATCTTCATCTGTCATCCGCAGCCATAATGGAAGGCCTTGGAATGGATGAAGAGCCAACAAATGTCCATCGCCCTGCACTCTTAGGGTCACGTTAATGCTGCTAAGCCAGTGGAAAAGAGTGCAGGATAGGACGATTCTGAATGTAAACATAGAGGAGCTTAAAAATACAGCAAACACAAGAAAATAAAGCTGCTGCATGTCAAATACAGCAGAGATTTCAAGCTCTCTTGTATTGACAAATGTCCCCACATCTTTTGACTGTGCTGAATTTTTTTCCACTACAAGGTGCACTTTATATTTAACTCTCTGATCCAGGGGTTTTAAATAAGCCTATTGAACACATTGGTCACACATTTTGCATTTATTGGATCCTTATTTCTGAAGAACTCATAGCTTTAACTTAATTTGATTGTTTAACCTGAAGCCAACTTCTAGGTGACCACTGAACGCAGAAGATTTGTGTTTCAAACCAGAGGGGGGTGATGCACTCCCACATGCAGTATAAACACTTCAATAATACCTATCATCTTATACGTTTAGGGGTACAAAAACAAGAGCAATGTGTGTGTGTAAAACAGGAAAGTCATCTCAGTTTAAGGGCCACAAACTGTTCATTTGAACCCAGCACAAGAAGAAAGCAAAGAAAGAGTGCGCGAGAACTTAGAGATAATAACAACCACTTGGTGCAAATCGGCAATAAACTCTTTTATGAATAAACTGTAATTTAATTTAAAACATTTTTCTCTTTTAAAGGCCTGTTTGGCTTCATAAATTCTGACGGCCCAGTTCCACCTGAAATCGACCCAAACACATTCGCAACTCTTGGTTTGGAAAAGCAATCTGAAGGATGAATAAATGAATGAATGAATCTCTGAAGGCTTCCGCACATTATGGACTTCAGCCTTCCTTCTACATCTAAATAGCTAGCTCAGTGTTAGCCAGCTTTTGAAGCTTCGTTAAAGTAGTACCGCGGCAATCGGCTGTTTAACTCTGTCTTTCAGTGTTGTGCTATGTAAGCTTGTCTTATGAAACATGCATTCCCCACAGTGAAAAGCCAGGAGTAGCAGTAATGTTATTTATTTGTTTCTTAATTTCTTTCTTTTTCATTTCATGAAAAATTGGTGTTTTGCAAGGTCACCACTCGAGCTTGATTGGACCCTCCTGGCAGGCTGGATTTGGCTTGTGGGCCACATGGTGTAGTTTATATGCCTGGAATAAACTGAGAGATTTAATGGAGTATTAAAATCAGTGAACTCAGCTTGTCTATGACTTGTTTATCAGGTGCTTGTTTGGCACTCAGGCTGGAGGTGGGAGGAGGGTGTCCGTGTCAATCAGCGGAGGTAAAATGTTACTGTCTCAATTAACATTGCATGGTTGTGTCAGCTGGGTTTTGCACATAGCTGGAAGATGCTTGAACCCTGTGGCTTCACAGTGGGATGAACGAAGAGAGCTTTTTCCAGAGTGCCATTAGAACAGCTTGCTGATCGGCAGACCTCACCTCCCCACAGTATTCTCGGCATTAGTTTAACCATGATGTATCATGTGTTGTGTTGGAACGCACATATTGTTTCATGTGGGCGAAATGACTGAAGTTGCTAAAAGTCACCTTTGCCTGAACTTGGGAGAGTGACAAAAGTGAAGAAGAGAATAATGCAACTAATTACCTTTGCTCCTGTGTAATTAGTAAACTAGTACTTTTTCAATTAGAGTTACGTAATGGGCAATTGATCAAACCCTTCAAGAAAACTCAAACAGCACTTGTTGTAAATTTGTTCTCTGATAACTTGTTAAATTGCAGCTTGTCTTAAGAAGCACTTTGAGTAAAATTGCTCGGACTCCAGTCCTTTCTTGTAAGAATTATGACATAACTACCAAAATCACATGCACTTGTTACAGTGTTCATACACCATGCATGGAGAAAACTTGTGCTGTATTAAACTAAAAAGACAGGATTGGTGGTTACATGACATTGATTAATTTATAAAATCATACATCTGACGTTAATGATGCACTAAACCAATAGTTGCTGAATACAACCGGTCATTACATGACATCGACTTCTATCCATTTAAATGTTTCAATGTTGATGTTCAGCTTCAACAAAGACAATTATCTATTTTTCAGCATTTTTGTCCTAAAAACTTCAGGAAGAACTTGTTCAGCACCAAAAACATTCCTGGATCTCATTCACTTTCTTTTTGAAAAATGAGTCTCAAAGTTGATTTGACAAACTTGGAGGCCTGTTGATTGCATTCTTCTCTCATAAACACACTTAGTGCCAAGTCATCCTTGAGAAAGGGTTTAAATTACAAAAAAAACAAAAAAGCTGAACTGAAATCAAACTGGTAAGTGCTTCTCTTACGGTTTATCTGTTTTGTTTTTTGGGGGTGTTTTTTGTTCCTGGCATCCTCATTGTGAACAACCTGTTGTGCTTTTGTGACGCTCTTCCAAGTTACTCTGCTTTTGAAGCAGTGTAAGGAAGAGGTGTAAAAGCTGGAGCTGTTTCCTTTTTTTGCCAAATGGTCAAAAATGCCTCAGTTACTTACTTGTGTTCTCGCTCTGCACAGTCACCCACGCAGGAATGCACTCAAATACTGAAGGAAAAAAAACAAATTTAGATTTAATACAAATACTAAAATGTTTCCATAAGAATAAACTATTTTACATCCAACTTTCTGCATTCTGCCCACTAAAGCCCAGTCAGACTATAACATTTACAGAGTACGATAGAAGAGAGGGAAAACAGTACATTAAAACAGCCACGGATTTTTTTAATCTTTAAATCACTTTAGGTCCTTTTTATATCTACAGTATTATGTTCTTAATACAAAATCGGATAAAGAAAGAAAGGTCAAACTTACTTTAATCCTCTGAAGACAATACAGATGTAACAATACAAGTGCACAAGAAGAAGACTGCTGTTTGAATTTGATAAGAAAATGAAAGCTGCAAACTGAAAAATAGTGTGCAACTGCATTGAGGCAAACACTTTTTGCGAGTGTTTCAGCTGTGGGCAATAGTCTATAACTACAGATGCAATCTGAACAGCGACATACCAAGGTTGATTTAATCAATTTTTAGAACATTTTGTTTCTTGCTTAACCTCAGGCAATCAGCACCACACTGGCAAAACCCACACAGCAGCCATATTGCCAGGAGGATTGCCCACGGTGGACAAAAGCTGAACCTTTCTTATCCTCCTATAGCCTGGTGTCTGTATCTGATAGCGCATGTATGCAGATAACAACTTCAAAAGATTAATTCTCTTCTTACTAGACATTTTTTTACAAGGAAATCTCTTGTACTCAAAGTAGCCTAAGTCTTTTGTTACATAGCCTTTAGCCTGGTAAGAAACTTTCCCCTCCAATTCATCCTTAGGCTTATTCCTGATACCCCTGTTTGACATGCAGGGGTGTTCAATTATTTAGGCTGAATCTGTATTTTGCTATAAAAGGAAGGCGGAAGGAATACTAAAGTGCATTTAGTTGTGAGCTTTGAAGGGTACTATGGATGAATTTAATGCTGCATATTGACCTTGTAAACACTGAGTTTATACACCTGATCATTACATCACTTAATGTTTCCCCTGACCGCCCCTGAGCACATCATATTTTAGCAAGAGGTTGTGTGAAAAGAGAGATTTCTCCGGAGAGTAGCACATGTGAGCTTTTAATGACGATAAGTTCAATATTCAAAGCATATGGCAGATTTACTCCAGAAACAGCAATGCAGGGTCAAAAAGTGTGTCAGCGATGTGGCGCCACATCAGCCTCATAAAGACTTAAAGCAGGAATTATAAGAAGCGTTCATCAAATTGGGAATACAGTGTCAGAGCAACACCACCTGTTTAATATGCTCAGTCTCCACCCTCCCGTGTCTTGCACTGTACTGTACGCCTTATGTCCTTCACAGCATAAGAAACCAGACATCCCAGCATGCCTCAGGCATTCCAACATAGTTGCCAGCAGGATGCAACCCTGCAAAAGGTGCTGCCTCTTTAAGTCTCCTGTGTGGCATGTTAAGCAATGGTAATCTGCCGCAGTGCAGACAATAAATTCCACTGCATAACTAAGCGTCGCCATGACATTGTACCTGGATGGAATATCATATGGGCAGATGGAGGAGTAGATGGAGAGAGGCCATGGCCCCTGCAGAATAAATATGTGCCCCCGGTGTTGACACAAAAGAGGCAAAATCTGGCCACTAGTCACAATGTCACCGCTTATCCATGCGCCGTGTTTGAGGAAAACAAAGAGGACCGTGCACTAACTATTTCCTTTCAGATTAGTGGCTGTTTGGTCAGCATGTGATTCATCTGTTCAGAGCAACAATGGGCCTCAATGCCACGACAAATCTGACGGCCTGGGCTGCCGTCCCAGTTCCCCACGGATTAATAGCGTGCCATGTGGAATGATGTAACTCAAGCTTTGCACTGCTTTATGCTAAAACAGTGCAAAACTTGAGTGCTCACCAGCTTTAGTGAGGGCATCGGAAGAGAAAGGGAGTCAGAGCCACAGAAACAGAGAGAGAGAGAGGGAAAAGACAGAGAGACGCAGACCGTTGGGGACTCAAAGGGCCTGATTATTGCATATCATCTGGAATACAACTTGTACCACACAAATCTCTAGTGAGATCCTCATACTGTTGGAGTATGATAACAGAAATGAAAAGCTAGTTTGTGTTGGGGCTCTCTTAACGCAGCCGCCTCGCAGTGTTCAAGAAGGCAATGTTCACTGCATGACTTAGACAGCAACTCTGCAGCTATTTGACAAACTGAAAGCCATTTCAGGCTGTCACAAGCAAAATTATTTGGAATATCCTGTTGCAAGGACCTATAATCCCCAACAAAGAAATGTTATTATTCACAACAGTGTGAAAGGAGACGCACCAAAGCTGCCCTTTGCTAAGTGTGGGTTTTTGCTAAGGGTCTTGATAATTTTTTCCCTCAATATTTTTTCATGAACAATATTAGCCTGGCTTTTTCTTCTTCTTTTCATTTCTTTCAACTACGGAAGATTAAAGGGTGCTGCTCTATAGCAAGCACAGTAACACTTGATGAAACGGCTCTTTGCATAGATATTGCTTGTTATATAAAGAAAACACTCAATGATGTTTTTACTGCATGCTGTCAAATGTAAAGAGAAACAGTAACTCAAAGAATTACTCATTGTTCCAATCTGCGTTTCTCATCTCTTGTAAATAGGACTCCAGCTTCTCAGAGAGTACTCTTGGATTTATATTTAGAGGCTTCATTATACAGATACACGATCCCCTCAAATTCAACATTTTGAGCACTGTGAATGACAGATATGGAGTTTTAACTATTTCTCAAACTATGAAAAAAAATCTCTGTTTTTGACTGTTGAGCCAAACATTCAACTACTACATTTTTGTAAACACTTGCGAGAAAGTACAGACACAACACTTTCCTCCCAGAACTTAGTACTTAGTACAGAACAAAGTACTTCAGCATGGCATGAAAATCACTCGGAATGAAAATTCGTAGTGATTAGTTTCATCCACCACTGCAGTCTGCGGGCATGTTTCATTCTTATCTTGCAGTGAGCAAAATACGCACATGGAATACATATCAGATCTCGATCGCCAAATTCGAGGGAGTAATTGTTGTAAGCCCCAATTTTTAGCACACCAACCGCCAAATTACATTACATCATTAGGCAACATAATTGCAGAGTGTATTTTAAATCATGATTTAGAGAAAAACATTAGAAGCAAGGTGTAATGAGGTCTGGTCGGTAAAAGGTCTCCTAAGAGTAGTTTTCTTCATGGTAGGTCTTTATTATTGCATGGCACCGAAATCAATTACAGTTTTATAGACAATCTTGATCCCTTATGGGGAATTCAGTGAGGAGAGCTTAGCGTTTTTAAAGGTCTTTGAGATTGAGAGAAAAAAATTATCTAAAAAAATCAAACATATTATTTGGAAATTAGAGAATTGAAAGAAATGAATCAAATGAATGTCATGTTGTGTATAAAAACAGCAATACTACTTCATCTACTGATAATAATGCTAATGATATTAATATTAAATCAACTTCATTTGTATTGCACCACTAATAATAATATTATTAATTACAATTCCATTGAAATCCTGCCAATGTTGCCCCGCAACATACCTCACTACTTTCTTCCTGCGACTTTTCCAAAGCTATGACAAACTTGGTATCCACCATTCATGGTTGATTTTCTATTTCTATTCAGATCCCAGACCAATTTGTTGCAGTCCGTAGAAACACGCTCTTTACTATGCATGGCGTTCTAATACCCTTGGCCCTTTTTGGACAAAAGCAAAGCGGAGAGCCAGGGGCATTTCATTTCATGCTCTGCCTCCTCAACCCCAGATGTTCACCTCAAAAACATCTCCACTGGTACAGGTAGAGGCTTAATGGCCTGCAAATTGCCCCGAGCTCAGGTAATGAAATGCAACCTCTGTATAATTTTAATTGAGAACTCTGGATGGAAATCAAATGATAATGTGCTCCATGCATGAGAAGTTTTCAAGTAACAGTGAAATTTGTGTCTGGTGTGTAAGTGCAGCACGGGCTAAGGTAAATGGCTTTTTCCTTGTGAGCCTCTCTTCATTTTAATTGTGGACTGCATGGTGTAATAAACGGGTTGGTCATGACTTAGCATCTGGTAAATGAAGCAGAGGATGTACACACCTCTGAATGCACAATGGTGCTCCATATTTACAATTCAATCCGACAGGGTGCCTATTAGGAGCCATAAAGCTGCTCAACTGTTAGATAAGATACCCTCAATAACACCCCCCACCCCCACCCACACACACACACATGCGCAGCTGCTGCTCTTAATGTTTTCCAGTTCGTGTGTCCTCATTTATATTACAAGTCTGCTCTAAGTTGTCAGTTCCAAGCATTCATTTTACTTCAACAATACCAGCAAGTACCTACAACTTATGTGTACCCACAGTGGGGCTTTTTCACCTGGTGGAAAAACACATATCAATGCTGCTTGAATGGTTTGTCACTATGTATGTTTGAATTTGCAAATTTTTGCTGTATTTACTCCAGTTCCTTTTTCCAGGAGCAAATCCACCAAAATAACTCAGTGAAGCCAAATTCTGCCAAGAATGCACTTTTGCACAAGCAGAAGTCCTCAAAATTCAAAACGCTACACAATTTGCTCTGGTCAAGTCTCTGGAAAATTTGATTTTCTTTTAAATCTACAGTTTGAACTTTCACAACCAGGTGAAGCCTCTGTGCTTTTTGTGATCTCTGTTGCGCTCTTTGAAAGGTTGCCAGGTTGGAAACCTTAGATCTTAACATTGCACACAATTTACTCGGGGTGTGCATACAGAGACATCAAAAGAGCACTTAAAAAGAAATGTATTGTAATATAGTTAATATGAAATTAATAGTTAATTAGTTTATCCTAATTATTTTCTTATTTTCAAAGTGTCTCGGCGTTGATCTGAAGACCAGTTTAACGAGTTAACGTCATTTTCTTTCAACTGCAATCAGTTTCTTTGCAAGCGCAATATCTTACCAAACCACTAGCTGGCGTGTGGCGCTGTAGCGCCGGTAGAAGCCTGACAGAGGCTGAAGGCGCCGGTTCCACCTGCAGCGGTTGCTCCAGACCAAAATGGCCTTCATCTTGACACCTGCTCGAAGGTTCGTCGACACTCCCGACATTCACACAAAACCCTAACCCAGTTAAAAGGGATAAGATAGTTCTGGAGGATTTTTTTTGAGTCACACAAAGTTTTTGTGAAAGCGAAATTCGACCTTCGCTCCGCTGGAGGCTAACCTGGCGCTAACTGGCGTACATGTCCGTTAGAGACGCTAATGCTACAGACCTGCTAATGAGGCACTGAAGGGATCGTGTTTGCCAGGTTCTTCCAGAGAGGAAATGGCTGAAACACGGTTTATTTCCCCCACGCTGTGTAACCCGTTTTTCCCTGAAATGTGTCACGTCTTTTGATTGGAACCAATATTGTGAATGAAAGTGAAAAGAAAAAGAGTGAAACATTAATTACCTCCTGCGAGTTTTCGGTATTTCGATGGAAATGAGTTGCAACATTTTTTCGCATAAAAAGATTTTTGCGGTCTTTGTGCACCTGATATAAAATTGGACAAAGAGCAATTCATTTTCCATGTTGAAATTATTTCTCATAACTAAGAGATAATATAGAAATCTATGTGGCTGTCGCAGAACAATATTATTTATGCGTCAAAATACATCAAGAAGCGCAGCAAATGTGAGCAAATAAAACATGGTGGTGACTTGTGTGTTTTTCTTGTCTCAAAATGTCTTTTTTTTAGTCAGAGGACTTCTTTGCCTCAAAGAATGTTGCTGAATGCTGTGAATGTCAAGTACAGCTGTTCTGGTATTGATAATATGTGTCTGCTTCTGATCATAGATTTGAAACTGGTGATATTGAATCACAACAGTCAAATTGTTGGGCTGTGACACAAGAGGAAAAATGAAGGTTGCAGATGGTAAAGATGTGTTAACATTAGAGCGCCATTGGAAGTAGAGAAACTCAAAGTGGAACTGGATCTTCCTTTCTTTGCAGCACAATTTCCAAATGTTAATAAAAAACTAGTGTTCAGTGCCACTTTTACAACTGCATGATAGCCAGTGTTTATCCAGTAAAAGTGAGACCCATCGTCTTCCAACCACTAGTTTGTTCATCAAAAGTAGGTCACAGTCAACAGGTGTCTGTGATGCAGTGATGCTGTGGACGCGCTGCTCTGTGGGATGGGCAAGGAGGACTCGGGGCAAACCAGCTGTTGTCAAACTGTCAAGTGAGCTCCTGTCATCGTAGGAAATGTAGTATTTGAACCAAAAGTTGAGTGACAATGACATGATTAAAAAAAAGGCAGTTTACCGAAAAGCAATTTCTATGCAGCAAATTATATATCCTCTCGGACGTGCCATTTGACACGAGGTGCCGAAGTGCAAACTAACCAAAGAGCCGCAATCATCTCCAGACAGAGCTGCGTATTCGTCACCTGTCTCCCCCAGATGTTCACGAGAGTCCTAATGATGTGCTTCTCTCTCTCTCTCTCTCTCTCTCTCCAGTCTTCTTCAGAGAAAAGGATGGAATTTGTGCCCTGCCGAAAGTTCACTCACAGGTATGTTGCACCAGCAGAGAGAGAGAGAGAGAGACGCGCGCGCACACACACACACACACACACACACACACACACACACACACACACACACACACACACACACACACA
>JAUESF010000047.1:8524645-8543224 GCA_032274765.1 Malacoctenus tetranemus
CACACACACACACACACACACACACACACACACACACACACACACACACACACACACACACACACACACACATTTAGGACATGGATGGACCATATTCGAAAGCCTTCTGACAGGCAGCAGGTGATGGCGCCAAGGCCAGCTGCTCCTGCCCCACCTCTGCTCAGCTGTCCGAGCCCAGAGCAGCCTTTGAACAGCCTATTACCCCAACACAGCACCAGGGGAAAGCAATCAGCTCCAGAGGTACACCGCTCTCACACCAGATGGTGTGGGAGATGAATCGAGCCATTATATTAGTGCTAGATAATTCCTCAGATGAAGCTAATTAAAAAGAAAAATAAGTGCTATCCTCCCTCTTCTTACCTCCTTTGCAATCTGAATGGAAACTTCATCGACACCCTTCCACTTCATGGAAAAATCCAGAGAAAGAGGCGTGTTTGAGATTGCTCCAATTATTTGTCCTCCAAACATCAAGCAATGAAAAGTTTCGTTTTAGCTTGCGATAGCCAGTATTTGAACAAACACCTGTTCTTACTCAGTGATTGACAGCACAGTCTGAAGCCAAAAGCTGAACATTGACTGGAACCTGTGTATTTTAATTAAACTGAATAAGATCATAATCACATGAGATCATCAGCTTATGATTGCTCTTATCTCAATATAACACTTTGGGATTTAACACTTGAGCTGCACCAACGATTAGACGATATAAAGATCCTCTCTGAAGAAAGCCGCTCCACTGGGGGGCAGGTAACTTTGTTTGAAATATCGAAGTTGTCTCCAACCTCTGCGCCACAAAGATTTCACAATTGCAGCTTTTTTTGTAGTTTACACTGAATATCAAATATACTCTTTACACACAAAGCACAACACTGAGTCTTTTTATCTTTATATTTCTTATTTTAACAACTCAAGCTACACTTTGAGTTTACATGGCTGGCTGCGAAATTAACATTGCTCGTGCTATTGTTTTATTCTCAACCTTTGAAATTTACGGACCTAAAAAAAAGTCTGTCAGAGAGCTGTGTAAATATGGTGCCTGCTTTGGCTTAAACCCAAGCAGACAGAGACAGGTGACACCAGAATGTGAATCTCAGTTAGCTTTAAAGGATTTAGGTAAACTCTGAAACAGTGCTTATTGCTCTCTTATCCACTTTTGTGTTAATGAAAAGCATGTCCTGAATCTGTCAACGGAGATTAGGTGAATATCATTACTATTGTCCTTTTGCCAATGTAGATTCTCTGTATCCACGGGGATTATAGTCCAACCCATTCCAACTTGTATTACCTCTTGCTGCCGGGAAACTTAAGAAAAGGTTGAGCTTATGATAAGGACTGGAAATCATGTGTCAGAGGAAATCCAGACTGCATCAAATTTTTGAGAGGTGGATCCTATTTTTGACTACACCAATGCAATCCAGTGTCACCAGAGTCCTTGCTGCAAGACAAAGCAATGAATCTATTCCCACTCATTAATAATGAGAAATACAACTGTCAGTGCGATAAAAAGCAACATTAATGTGCAAAGGGTTCACACTTAAAATGCACTTTTTGTTTTAATTTCCTCATTTTTTCAGGTGTGCAGAAGCACACTATTAAAAGTACAACAGCGCCCTTAAAACACTCCTTTTCACCATTTGCAGAAAGTGTGTTGAACTAGTGTTGCACAACATATTGCAAATGTCTCATTGCGAGATCAACATGTGTTGGATAAATTATGTTTTAATGGTTTGTGCATTCATGCTTTGCATGCAAGGAAATGGTTTTTCTTTGGTTTATTGTTTTGTTTTCATGAAAAGAACTTTATCAGCACTAAATGTATACAAACACCCAACAAATTTGTTTTCAATTCACTCAAAATGATATGACAAACAGATATTTTGTGAATAGAATAATCATAATAGAATTACTCGACAAATAAGTATTTTTCACTTCACGAGTTTGAACATGACTTCCAACCTGGTGGCAACAGGTCTCATGTCAGAGGGAGAAAGGTAAAAATGGTTTCCATCTTTCTATTCATCTCTTGCTCCTGCTGCATGACATTTTAACAGAGGCAAGAAGGTATTGGCCTTAATTCCACGTAAAAGGACGAGTTGGGTTCTCTGTGCCTTGCAGACATCTGGAGGGCTTTTCTGATGAACAGTTGCAATAAATGGATTAATTTATTTAAAACTAAAATCTAATTAAGGTAACCACGTCTTACTTTTTTCCATAAAGAAAGAAAATGAAATGAACATACACATCATAATTACAATCTTTTGTATTTTTTGTGTTCTTTATATATTTCTTCGAGTTTAGTTCTGATAGCAAGAATGTAAAATGTGAAGCCGTGCTCAACTCCAAATTGCACGCAGTTTGCTTTGTCAAGAGAGATTCTGACTCTTCTCTTGGATTTTTTTGGTCAATTTTTCCAGTATTAAAGAAACACATGACACTATGTGAATCCGGCAGTGTTCTCAAAAGTCATGTGGCCTGGCTGAGACTTTCTATCATAGTCAATGCAATGTTGAACATACATGTTCAACACTTTGAAGTCAGCAAAGGGAACAAAAAAAGAAACACTCGAGGATGTCAGCTTGGAATAGAAAAAAAGTTGAACACATCCAGAAAATGCAAAGCAGCCAATTATGCCGCCAGTGTAAGATTGTGTTCATCGGGAAATTCATCACAGACTTGCCAGTTGCTGCCTGCCAACTGTTACACCACCCCAACTTCATTTTCAGGCACATGTGCAGTGGTCAGTGGTCCGAAAGTGAGAATCAGAATTCAACAAAAAGGATTAGCTGATATGTGTATGTGTGTGTATATATATATATTTGATCCAATGCTGTGCTATGCTTAAACCCACCAATTTATTGCTGTTCACTGTTCACTTCTCATTGAACTAAAAAGGAACAATGCAAAGCTGAATCAGACCCACTGCTTTGCCATTTTTCAATTACTGACAGAACTGCCAGGCCTTTTTTTTTTAGATCCATCTCTGGCACTTAATGCTTATTAGTCTGAACACAGTGCAGAGCTGAGGGAGTTTAGCGAATGGATGGGGCCGGATGAATGTGGATGGTCTATAGAGCGGTGTTTGTTTCAGAACAACAATGAAGTCAGGAGAAAAACGGACAATTTATAAAAACAAAGACTGTCTTTTAATTGTAGTCAGCAGTATCTGTTGCGTTTTACATCATAATGCCGACGTCGCTGAGTGGATTGAAAGTCTGCTTCCCGTCTCTTGTCAGAATTAGTCGGGTTGTTCAAATGTGCTGTTTGAAGAAAAGTGAAGGGACAAATGAGATTGTCTGCGCCGCAGGTTACAGGCGATCCCCAAAGCTAAGATGAGCTTAAAAATTCATAGAGTATTGATTCCTGCACTCCAGTGAAGCAAAATACCATATATAAAAGCAATATTGATGTGTACTGCACCTGAAGTACAATGTTTAAGATACAAGTTCGGGAGATTTCATGGTGTAGGTCCAAGAGGGGGTCGACTCAGGTCTTGGCTGTTAATTATGTGCTTTGCAAGTTCTTTACCCTTTGTGCTGAATAGCTTTTTTAGTAGCCATGGGGAAAGAAATGGAGGAATTTGAAGCATTAGCTCTGTATGTGTGTATGCTTTTGATTGGAGCCTGCAAATACAACAGAGTAAACAATATTGAAGTGAATCAAACTCACAAAAGAACAAACAGCGGTTAACAGAAACACCACTGATGTTATTTCGATTTTTGTTTTTGTATTTGGGTAGGGGAAAAAAAATCAATCAAGCTGGTCATTTGTTTCACCCTGTACAACTGTAATTCTACTCCCGCACCCAGTCCTGTTCAGCAATAACAACTAATCATGCAAATGGCAGCAAGAGTGCCACTTTTGTCTCTCACAGGTGACAATGTTCCTGCATAACACAAGTGAAAAATGTGCACACATCTACACCAAGCTTGTACTCAAATATACGTACTGTAGACAAACATCGGGAAATTTCCATTCAGCTAACATTAACGAGAATTCAATCATGGAAAGTCTGTCAGATGTGATTGATATGCAATCAGTGGGAAAAAAGAGCCATAAAATGGCCACACACTTGTCCAACATGTAATTTCCATTTCAAGATGTGATTACATGCAGTTGCTGAGTGAATTGAAATACTGTTTGTATTTCTTTTTCTCGATTGATTTTTCCATCACTGGCTGGATACTGCCTGACTTGTAACATCAACAACATTTTTTTCCAGGCATCTTTGCAAGCCATGCAGCATTTAGGACACCGTTTTTTCGACAGGGCCAAGGGGGATGTTCTTGCTTTTAGATAGTAGAGTTGTTTCATGGCTAAAGTTTCCACTATTTGGTTTTGGTCCGAAAATGTATGCAGCCACATAAGTGTAAATTAGGACCACACAAAAATAGTATATGCAAAGTAGACATGTACATGGTGTAAATGTAACCTTGAAATGCTAATATGATGCTAGTCTGAAGGCTTTCCCTGACAGATACTCAGTAGAATAGTTTGATGTTTATGTAAATCATCTCGTGCTGACAGATGTAATGCTGTCTTTGGAGGTGCAAACAAAGAAAAACAGGGAAGGGGAAAGTAAGCACTTCTATTGTTTCGACAGCTTGTGTCCCCAGCATCTGGCATCAAGCAGGAACAGCATGTCAAGATTAATGAAATGTTACTTTTATTGATCTACAGCATGCAGTATATAAATATATACTTCTTTAGAAACCGCAGGCACTCATAGATTACCCGACAGCGAGTTCTTGCTGAGTTTGGAAAGTTTTTGAAGTTTTAGGGCTGCAAACTCAGAAGCCTGGGATTCAGCCACACTGTACCACAATTTAAAAACAAATGTTCAGTGCATGGTTTAGGGAATAGATAATCTTAATGTCTTCCTTCGCTATATTCTGGGGCTTTAAATTCCAATCAATGAAGTGAAATTAAAGACCATGTGAATGACTTTCAGCACGCGCCGACTGAGCGGACTTGTTAGTGGGAGCAGGGGCACGGTGACAAGAGCGTGGCAGAGACTGCTCCCTCACTCTCCTCTCCCCATTTAATTTTCCAATCCACTTCCTCCACATAGTTAGGAGAAGTGAGTTTTGTTCTGGTTTGATACACCATCTAATGAGAGCTACTAAGAGCCTGTTGAAATCATTCCCTAATAACGCATTCTGAAGGCTGTGAATGAGGAATATTTTTTCTCTATCTCTCCATTCTGGATTTAATATATTCTTACGCTCACCTCCCTTCCATTGCCTTTCTTCCGCTGTGTTTCTTCGCTTTCTTCCACTGTGTTTTTGGATGGAAGACACAAACAACTAATAGGAAAGAAAACAACAGCATTGCACTTTGATTTTATCTGATTTTAACACGCAATACATTTCAGTTTGCAGCACAGGGGGGACAAATGTTCAGTCAGTTTTGAAAATCTAAATTTCATCCAATCTCTCTCAGACGATAGGCTTCACTAGAGACTCCTGATTTTACCGACGCCTTGTCACAAGTGCAGCAATGAAACTGGTCAAAACTGCATTTTTCAGGCTGACTGTATACTGTTGCGGCATATGATGCTTTCTTGTAATAACTATTGTTCAGGAGAGTGTGCAACAAACAGATGTGCCGTTGAACTGAATAGTACACGAGACCATAGGTTGTCCATTCTTAATCTATTCTACATGCTTAATACAGTGCAGATGTAAAAGGAGAAAGTGACCTGGCCTGTTCTGCTACAAGCCAACTGGTTAAAACTCCTGTGCATTTAAATATTATCTGTTTGAAAGATAAAGCACCCTTCCCCTCTCTTCTTTGGGCTACAGGTATTAGTTACGGCTGAAACATTGGTTGGTATTCCTCTTTGAATTCTAGAATTGTGTCGGCACCTTTGACGTTTGATTGGATCTGTGCAAATACATGTATATGCAAATTCAGGAGGTATCTGTTCTTGCTCGGGGTGAAACGGGAAACAGTAGTTGCATTCTGACGAGCCTTCTTCATGGACTTTCCCTCCTTCGCTCCTCAGAGAGCAGCAGTTGGCGATCTATAAATTCCCAGTAAATCTTGGAGCCTGGGTACCCTTCCTGACATTTCCACGCTCCCACATAGCATATTTTTAAGCAGGTAAAATCCATAATCTGTGTCAATGGTATCACACGGTGTATTCACAGGGGGCCCTGTACGCACTAAACTGGCCAAGGATGCAGTGCAGAGGCTCAGAGGAGGTAAAAATGTTTGTTCTTACCTCTGTTGTCATACCCATGCCTCAGGGCCTACACCAGTTACTCATACCCCAGCAGAGAGAATCCAATATTCTGCTTAATGTTCTCCAAAGCTGTCCATGCAACCCGACTAAATGTAACCCTATTTATAGCAATGAGGCAGTTGTTAGTATGCTGAAATTGTGCAGGTGCTAAGGTTCCAAAATAGCAATTTGCTGGTCAACGTGAGACATCTCGTCCATTATAAATGCAGACTTAATTCATGTTGTTCTCTCCCTTGTGTATGAGCATAAGACACTATTGCCTCACCCACATTTTGGCCTAAAAACACGTTTTTTTATTTTATTGGTTAGGATATCTTTTTTTGTACAAAATGATGACTCATGAAATCATGGACCACACATGCAGAGGAAGCGTGGGGCAAAAAGAGCAGGTAAATTATAGAGCAAATTATTGTGAGAGCAACTGCACCAAACATACAGAGTGCTAACTAACTTTTTGCCACCTCTGTGCTATTATATTGTTCTAATCACTGGTGATGGTTAGATTCAGATGCATTGGTACTTTGATCATTGTTTTCGCATGGAGGAACAGATAATTGTATATGATGGCCACTGAAAAAGGAATCACACTGTTGTATCTGCACATCGCTGCATGCTGACAGTGGTAATCATTAGTCTTTCAGTGATCTTTGCAATTAATCCATCTTGACATGATAATTTGCGTTTGTTCTATTTGAGGTATTTTTGTGAACCGTAGCTTAGCAGGGTGGCACACCACTGTGCATCTTTCGAAGAAACAAGAGGCAGATGCATTCAGTGCACCAGGCTGTCAGCACTACACAAGCTGGTAACAGTGGAGATCAGAATAGAACAGGCCTTCCAGGTTTTATTCATTGTGTCACTAAGTAATGAGACAAGTGAAGGGAAGAAGTGTGTGATTGATTAACAAAATAATCCTTTAACATGTAATTAATACACCACTAATGGCTGTCCATTTGTCTTCCATGGCTACATGGTGAAAGCTAGTGGAAAGTAGGCCAACATATTCTGATGACAGCTCCAAACTGACCTCCCTGCGATGTGAAAGATTGAGTTTCCTTTGTAGGATTTTGTTACTTAATGGCCTTTTTGGAAGCCGTGGGGACAATGTAATGGACCATGTAATGGATAAAGGATGGTATTGATGGGCATGTGTTGACTTAACATATTGATCTGGAAAATTTATATTGATAAATGCAAAACATTTCCCAGTGTACGTGATTTTGTTCTGTTCACAATAAAAAACTGTTAGCTGACACACACAGTAACCAGTGCATCCTATGAAGTCAAATCTATTTCAATGGTCATTTATTCTGTTGTATGTGTGGTGAAATATCTCAGATGTTTTGATATAAACACAACAAACTTGAAAAGTGTAGGTGTGATGGCAGAGGCTTTGCGTTCCCTTCAGGAGCTACTACATTTATTTCAAGGAGACAAAAGAAAAACCCAACACAAGAAAAACTAAATTGCTATTATAAAGTAAAATGATTTGTAAGTGTGGAGAAAAACACTGCACATGGATACCAAAACTTTATTTAATCAGAAATCACAGTGAACAGTACAATATAGCTAAATGCAATAATGGAGATGACGTTTCCCAGGAGCTTAGTTCAGCAACACCTCAGCAATTTAACCTAAAGATAGATACAAGTAAAATGGTAAAGAGTTTTGGTTGAAGTCTTTATTGTAGAAGCAGGAAAGGAGTGTCCCTTACAAGCACGTACACAGACAATCTGAGGGATAAATAAAAACATGCACATAATCAAACTATTTGAGTGTGGTTCAATGGTAGAGAGCGAAAGAAGGAGAGAAAGTAAGAGAGGCGAAAGAGAGGAGAGAGATTGTGATGGATGACACAACATTCAGCATAGTATCATATCTCTGTGGATTAAATGCTCTGGGAAGCTGGCCCCGGAGTGTGCTTGTGCATATCATTAAGCCCCATGAAGAGGGGGAGGAGGGCACGTTGAAGCTGCTGCCCGGCCAAGTGCATGGATAGGCCACGTCACACAGCTGGTGCTCAGACACCAAAGGCAATCATTTCAAAGAAGGATTGGGTTTTATAACTTGTGTATATTTTTTTTCACAGAGTATTTGAGATGATAAACATTTTATCTGGACAGAGGGGAAAAAAAATCAAAGTAGCCCTGCAGGATTCAGCGGTTGTTTGTGTCTGAGAGTTGTTTGTGAGTGTGCAAGATTTTGCACATGTATGCACATCAGCTGTAGCTGGTGTGTATCTACCTGGTCTGTGATGGTGTGTGTGCACTCACCGTGTGCCATTCTTCCGGAAGGCAGTTTTAAAAACACACTATGTCAGATATTGGATGGCTACTGTATAATTTGACGGGTCTGTGCACAGAGGCCGGCTGTGGTATGAGTCATTGATTACACATCAGCTTAGTATGCTGCAGTGCAGACCCCTACATTGGTGGAGAGGCAACCTGAAGCCCCCAATCAATAGCTGCAGCCCTGTGAAGCTTTCCGTCAGGTCCACAGTGAAGGACTCCCCACCTCTCCTTTGGGCCCAGGCCTAACCTTTTGCAAAGAGAGGTGATGAAGAAGCTCATCATTTCTAATGAGGAATTAGTGATCGGGCCAGAAGAAATGACTGTCAGCACCACATTGAGGAGTCCAAAAGGTCTTGGAGACCAGGAAGTGCCAAACAGCATTCATTAGGGAGCTGGAGATTTCTTATTTTCGCACCCGACAGCCACGTTTAATGGCTGGACAGGGAAGCGCAGTGATATAATTCAGCATATGTGCCGTCTTCAATTTTTTTAATGCTATGCAAGGGAAAGGAGCGGTCCTATATAATCCAGTTGTCTTTTTGTCCGGGAGGAGAGAATGAGAGAATACCACAAGTAATTCGAAAGAATATTTGGACAATTTTCAAAGCTAAAGAAACACTCCGCCACCTAAAATCAGGACCGATGCAGTCTATATGAAATTACATGATACATTTCATGTTTGAGAGATGAATCACTCCAATTGACAGAAACATATTCACAGCTAATTAAAAACGTAATTGCGTGCACTTTAGCCATTTAGAGGAAGATGGATGTGAAATCATTAGGCATCCTCTGAAAACCAGATGTTCATTAAATTATGTCTGTACAAATGCCATTGTTCAATAGATTGCCAGAATATATGCTTACAGTAAAATTCTGGGTAATTCATCCCTTAAAGCACTCTAATTGATTTAAGCCTGCAAAAATACCCCATTGCCTGCACAAATAACCCATCGCAGCAGCACAACTATAAAAATCAGAGCTGACGTGACAGTTCACTGTTGTTTTCTCCCTTTCTTTCTGTTGCTCTATAACTCATCTATTATTGAGATCCATTTTAGAATCTGAAATGAATCGTAAATGAATAAGTGGACTGATTAATCTTAAGAGAGTAATCCAGCTGCCAGGCGATGTTGCTTTTTAATAAATAATATTTCTAACCTAGTAATACTTATGAGTGTAATGTGCTTTTGATGCATAGTAATCACAGCAGAGACAAGGCGACATTCTCCTTCGCCGGGTCTCAGACAAAACCATCTCTGGAGAATGCAGCAATCATGCCCCAGTCTCTCTCTCTCAATTAGCCCCCACTGTGCAATTCATTGGGTTTCCTGTAACAGTCCCTTAACAATACTTACCCAGGCTAGTCATTACTCAGTTCTACTAGATAGGGACTGCCATCTGCATATTTGGGCGACATAATGTTCAGGCTGATAAAAAATGATCTGAATCAGATGTAGCAAAAGTAACAAAAAATCTGAATTATTCCAAACTCACTGAAAAGGGTTTCGTTTCTTGTTAAAGCCACCTACATATTATTTCTTTCTTTCATCTCTTTTCAAGTTAAGCTCAAATGTTGGACACAAAACACAAAATCTCTGTTTGGACTGCCAAACGGCAGCGACAGGCTGGAAACAAAAACCCTCACAATGCGTCATGCTTTTTCATTGGCTTTTTGAATTTCTTACCATCACAGTTCATGCAGGCCATCCATGTAGAGTCTGTGTGGAGAAAGAAATGGCTATGTCTTGTAATCGTAGGGAACATTTGCTTAGCTAGTTGACCTTTTTGGTGGTATTTCCCAGTTCCGCTCATGTACATTTCCTACTTTCATAGACCCAGCAGATCGCTCCATTTTGTGTTTTGACAGTTATTGTGAGTTCCTTTCAGACACTTCAGGATGACAACTAACCGAGCTTTATGTACCTATTAAAAGCTACACTTAGGAATTCAGTCATTTCAATTCCTCTGAAGGCTTAACAACAGTCACCACCTCTCTTTTGCTATGGATTGAGCTAATTGACATATATCTGCTTTTTCCTTAGGAAGGATGATTGGTAAAAAAGGCAGAGGAAAAATGTTGAGGGTGATTGATGGGCAGACAGCATATCTAAATGCATATCTCTGAGTCGGTATTTTGAAGAGCTTCAAATGACAAACTTTTTTTTAAAATAAATGCTTAACAATTGGGGTGCATTAAAAAATGTTTGTATACTTGGGATAATTATGTGTTTTCTGCTATGCATTTTGTCAGTTGCTGATGATATAACCCTAAAATGTGCTGCAGACAACATGGTGTGAAAGAGAAAAGCAACTTCTGTCTAAACAAGCAGCATCTAACGCTGCTCCTGTCGAAACTATAGGGACCTTTAGTGAACACCTTCACTAGGTGGCAGTCAAGTAACATAAAACCCATTAGCCGACATAAGCCTGCATGCATACATCAAGAGACAAGAGAGATGAGCCGATAATATGGATTAACAAGATTTGCCTTTTTTACAGCTGAATCAGAATGCATAATTTAATGTGTTAAAAAAGGTTGTAAGTCTGAAAGTTCTACGTTTGATACCTATGATGATGATGATCACTTTTTTTACTCTGTTGTGGATCACAGTGTTTGTCGATGCAGTTGTAACGGATGAAGTCGGGGCTGCTGAAGGGGGGGTGGGGGGTGGCAAGGCGTCCTTTTTTACTTTAAGGATCTGTAAATTGCCCAAGCCGTGTTCTTTCCTCTGATACCTACCCACCTGAAACTGGTGTTCCTACACTTCACTGAAGCAATTATAGAGAAGGACTTTGGCAGATCAATGAAATCCCCTTTAGATGAGAGGGCCGTACAGGCATTTTGATCAATTCCAGATCAATTCCACTGTTTTGCCCAAACCTATGGGCGAATAAAAGCGCCACTTCTGGTTGAGAAGTAGCACTTGCCAATAATGATAACAACGTCGCTGCCGATTGCTGCCTGTATCTGCTTTGTGGCGCATGTCTGGCTACAGTATATTGTCTCCACTGCTAGGCTTAACTCACACCTGCTGGTCTCTCTGTTTGTATGCGTCCCTGTCTCCCTTCCTTGAGTGTGGAATAGTGACAGGTGCTTGAATGCAATTTGAGTTGGCAACTCACATCAGAGCTCTCACTAAATCCTAAAGAGGAGTTGAAAGTCGTCATTAAAGAGACTCTGCATGGCTAAATCTGACAAGATGAAGTACTGAGCATAATTGAGATGCCTGAAGATTGAGTGATAGAATGGCTCCAAATTCTTCCAAAATTCACTGTCATTGTACAGTATGTTCATTGTCAAAAATTACTGGCGGTTTAATTTTAATGGATCACTCTGATGCATCCCATCGGTCTTGATTGAGGAGGTACACTCAGGCCTCTACTTTAACCAAGGCAGAACTGAGTGCTGGGCAGCATACACACAGCATTCCAGTGTTTTTTTTTGATTTTGAATGAAATTTCCACATACCATAACTCATAGTGTCTTTGATTGCACAACATTGTCAACACTTTGGAAAATGAAGTAAAAGCTAATTAAATAGTGGATTTTGTCCAACATTTGTGAAAGTGGTACTGTCATTCCTGATGGAGATTCATTTTGGCTAAAGGTAGATAAAAACCAACATCAGTGTTTCATTGATGTTAGATGAACGGTAACAATTGTGGAGATTACCTCTTTATTCTATTTATTGATTACAATTTGTTGCCCCTGTGAATCTGCTGTATTTGTCGTCATGCATGCTCGTTTTACCGCTTCTGTCAGTTGTATTTTCCCTTTATATTTAAAACCTTTGCAAGGCCCCAAACTCTTAACAGAGTTAACATAACAAGTGCAAGTGATGATTTCATGCACTTGAAATGTAAACTCTGCTCTGATCACCACACAGACACACAAGCTTTGCCTCTTCTCCAGTATACAACCGGAGCACAGGCAATATTTGTGGAGTCAAGCATACTCATCCTGTACTGCGCACTCAAGCCAGCCAGGAGCTGTTAATACATTTCTGTGCTGCACCAGCTCTCCACAGCTTTGTGATAATATATTTCCATCAGTTGAAAACAAGAAAAACACATCTGAGGCCTTTAATAATGTAGACAAGAGAGCCACTTTGCCCCACCCGCACAATGCATCCAAAAATTAGTGTCAAATGCATGCATCTTCTGAAATAGCATGGCTGCCAAAGCAGACTGAAAAAAATAAATATGTCAAATGTATTGGCGTTTTGTATGAATAATGGATATTCTAATACATCAGAGTGTTGTATTGTATTGCAAAGGAGCCATATGAAATATACATCATCTAATTAGACGTTGTTCTCGGACGTGGCGCAGCCTGTTTTTGATCAATATGTAATAAGATCTAGTATCAATTAGTGATGGTCGAGGATAGAGATTTTTCTGCAGAAAAATTGCAACTCGAAAAGGTAAGTACAAATGCAGTAAAATCACTGCCACACCAGGAATAAACAGATCACACAATAAAGATTTAAAAGTACCATTTAGGAGGCAGAATATTGAAATCCTTAGATTTACTGCATCATTATGTGGTGGCTCAGCTATAACCGCCATATTGATCAAAGGAATTATATGTGCTTGGGTTTCTATTCACATCCAATGTGCATGAAGACTTCTCCATATGTAAGAAGATGGCTACTAAAATAGTGACACAAAAACGTCAAGATGATTGCTGGCATGGAGATAGAGCCGGTAATTAAAAACACAAGATTTATTTCCAATTATTCACTCTCATCTTTATTCTGTAAGTCTTCTCGAGCACTTTCTATGCAAACTTTTGCTCATCAGTTCGGCCCAGTGTAGCAAAGTGCCATGAGACGTCAAAGGAATCAGCAAAATAGGTGGAATTGATTTCAAACAATCCTACATATGACGCTCACTCCTTACTTTTTTTTACTCTAAAGGTGAGACGAATCCTGAGCTATATGCACATCTATCA
This sequence comes from Malacoctenus tetranemus, assembly GCA_032274765.1. NCBI lineage: Eukaryota > Metazoa > Chordata > Actinopteri > Blenniiformes > Labrisomidae > Malacoctenus > Malacoctenus tetranemus. The sequence goes on from JAUESF010000047.1 coordinate 8,538,138, forward strand.
ATCCACTTGTAACCACAAGTCAGCCCAGCATAAGGATCTCAGACAGGGACGGATAGTAAAGCAAGATTGTGATCTAAGCCGCTCTGCTGTCGGTTTGCGGCGGCCGGCAGCCTATCTCTCGCACAGGGGCAGCGTGTACGCCAGTGTATGTGTGTGTGTTGAGGGAACTCACTGAAGCAAAGACAGAGCATGCACTTGAATGATTGAGGTTACCTGGGTGACCTCATAAACCAAAACCCGTGGCAGTCTCCCAAGGTGAACGCTGAATTATGCCGTCATTAAAGGACAGGCCCAGTTGCCAAGGTTAGTATGTAAAGTATAATCATCTTCCTCCCCCTTCTTCCAGTCACTCATTAGTCCCCCTCATGGGCCAACAGAGATTATACCTTGAACTTGCTTGACTATCACTATCTGCCCGCTGGGAATGGTTCCGCTATGGGCCATTTATATCCCCTCCCACTATCGCCAGTGAGCTAGGCCTCTGATTCTGCAGGTGTGGTGTCTGCATGTGTCTGTGAGAGTCTGGGTGTACTGGTGTATCTGCTGGCCCACACTTGGCACACAGATCATCGAGTGTGTCCCATAAAAAAAATGAGAGATGCTTTGACTTACTGCAGCATTATGTCCCAATTTATAAAGGAGCCACTGGGAAGAAGCCTGCTGGCTTTAAGACAGTTTTTTAGAATTAGGGATCATTTGTTTTGTTTCCCCAGGCACTCGGTGCTGATTCAAATCCTGTGCTTTTAAAAAGGTCCCAGAATCATTTTAAGGGCAACAATACCAACAACATAATAAATAAGTGTCAAACAACAACAGACCCCTCAGCTGATAAAGACCGTTTTTCCAAAAATAATGGTCAATTAAATGTATATTGCAATCAAAAATGCACACGTGGGCACTGCACAACAGTGTCTTATAAATATGTATATCAAATAAGAATTGTCAAACATGGAGACAAACTGAAGGTGTTGGTTTGAGAGGAAACGATTTAAGCTGCATGGTGGTCTGGTGTTTTGCATTCTTGCCTCACAGTGCAAACGTCCGAGTGGAACCCATCTCTGCAGAGTTCACGTTTTTTCTCTATGTGTGTATGTGCTTGTGTGTGTTTCTTCCAGGTGCTCCATTTTCCTCCCACAGTCCAAACGCATGCACATCAGGTCAAGTGCTGACTCTAATTGTCTATAGGTGTGAATGAATGTGTGTGATTGTGCGTTTCTCTGTGTGCCATGTGATGGACTGTCTCCCTGTCCAGGGTAGACTGTCTTAGCCCAGTGTGAGCTGGTGAAGGCTTTAACACCTCCCTCAACTCTTTGAAGTAAAAATGTAGAAAGAAGAACAGTGAGGAAGTAAAGTGCAGTCAAAAAAACATTGTAACAATCATTTTAACAATTTATGTTTAGCTAAAACTAACCACTTGGAAACAATTACCATTAGGAGTCCCAATGAAAACTAAAACCACAATTAGAATTTTAATCCATGTTCTAAATTGTTGTATTGTGTTTAGAAATCTTTGCACTTTTTCTCTCTATGCATGAATGTGCTCCCAATTCTAAAGCTGCCTTCCACAATTTGAAGACGTGCATGTCAGGTTAATTGGGGACTTTATATTTGGGCAACTGTCAGCTTGGATCGGCTCCAGCTCCTATTCACTCCTACCTTGATATTGCAGGTATAAAAGATGGATAAATGGGTTTTAATGATTGGATGTTTCATCTACTGATGGCTCTTTTGAATATTCACAGGTATCACTGTGCTATGAGTTGCAACCTTGTTAAATTGTGGAGCAGTAATGTGAACAGACTGTTTATGTATGCATAAATTGATAAATGATGTTTATCCACTTTGCCATTTACTCTAGCCAATTGCCTGCTAATGTTGATATCGGACGCTAAGAGAGGGTATTCATTTCAGAATTGGCAGTGACACCAAGCACACTTCAAGTTCCGAGTGCTTTTGGTCGGATGTACAGCTGCTAAAAAGTAACACACTCAATTGATGTCTCCTTTGAGTAAGTCGTACATTGCCATTCCATTTAGTCAGTATCACTTTCGCTGCTCTGTGTAAATGGCTTTATAACAACAGAGAGCTTGTGCATCAGGTAACCATTCTGTTGTAGGTTTGTAGCATCACAGTCTCTGACAGCTCATCTCAATCCCCTTAAGAGAATAAAAAAGTGCTTTGTTCCTGTAAAGTTGGAAAAAAAGAAAGGATGATCAAGATAACTCCGCTTTTTCTGGACAGTGATAGAGAACCAAAGGGGTAAAAAGGGAGGGTGTGCCATATCATACAATTCAAAGCTGTATTATCATGAAGAAATCTTTGTAATCTTTTTTAGTGTCTTCATTCAACACTGCCTTGTGATGTACTATTTGTTCAAATGGATTAAAGGCACCTGACATGAGCTTTAAGGCAATGACTTGCTTTTGCATGCTTCTAACAGGCTTTGATGTGCTGCTGTTTGAAAGCATTGCACAGAATTAGACGGTGCATGAAGCTCTTGAGCATGCAGTCACCTCAAAATGCAGGCGATAACTCCGTCAGCTTTACTTCCTCTGTGTAATGACAGAACCACAACACGTTCACACAGTTGCGGGGCCCTCTCTTGACAAAAGGGCAGCGAGTACAAGTCCTCTTTTACGGCTTCTTGGCAACTACAACTTTGCTTGTGAACTTCAACTATGGTTTAACAAACTTTCGTCTAAGGACATTAGCTGTGAGGCTCTCTACAGAGTTTTCTCCGTCTGTTCCTGTGACGGCTCAGCTACAGGCTGATATCAGACCACACCAGAAATTCCAGCTGTCACTGATATTTCCCTCCAAACAACTTTTATTATCTTCTTATTTCCATACATTCATAAATGGGAGTTGAAAAGAAAAACACTGCTTTGGATAAATATGAGTTCTTCCCTCAAGTTGAAACATTGCCGGTTTACTTGGGTATGTATGTGTCCCAGTTCACTTGGGGCAAATATGAGTTTTGTTAGCATTCCCTTCCTCTAACTTTCCACTTTCAAAGCACTTTTTGTGCACAATTTAGAACCTCAGCCACCAGCCTTTAATAGAGTCAAATGTATTTAGGGGACTGAGGCCATCATCACCATACTACGCTGTATTGATAATACTAAATATATCTGTACAGCTGTAGCCAGGGGGGATTTCCAAACAATGCATCTGTCCGAATTGTCGCAGTTCAGCAGGTCAGTCACAAATGATTTGGCACATTTACCCTATGAGCAGAAGCTAGCCGGGAGCAAGGTGGCCCTTGTGCTGAACACATTAGTCCTGTTGCACTGGTCATTGACTCTCGGCAGTGAATTAGCAACGTAAAACTTGAACACAGCAGCCAGCTGACGTTGTGATGATTCATGGTTCAGCACACTGTACTTGCATGAAGTGAAATCAAGGTAGAATGCTGAGAAGTTGATATAAATCTCCCATAGTGACGTCGTTCAGGGCTGACTTTTTCTCACAGTTTTTGATTCATGATTTGGTGGTTTTACTTATTGTTGAAAAATATCTAAATTTAGAAGTTATCATAGTAACTTAAACTCTGCTTTCATAATAAAAGATAGGATGACAAGAAATAAGCATAATTAAATCCTTTATATCGAAAAGGTAGCTTAGATAAAGGATTTTTTTTAAAAACAAGAAATTACCTGGTTATGCATATATTTTTTTGCATTGAACACAGCCCTATAAAATAGTGTGGATTCATCTGGCAGGTAAAGCTGAAATGTAAATGGACCAAAGAAACAGGAACGAATCTCATTCACACAGGCTGCACACAAGCCATGAAGCCCGAGCAGCTCCTGTGGAATGTACAGAAACTACTGTAGGAGGATCCCATTTTGATTTGCCATGTCCCAGGACAAATTATGCAACCCCTCTCTCACTGTGTCTGTCGTCCTTATGGGTTGGAAGATTGATTGCATCGCACTCATGTGATAAAGCTAAATGCTCTTTGGCCGTTCTTTGTGAGCCACATCTGCGACTTTTAATATGCTGCTCAGGTTTTCCAAAAAGCACACAAAACACTCTCTCTCTCTTTGTGGAGGTTGAAACCAGCAGTTACACTGTCTTAATTGCCAGAGACATAAGTACTGTGTCAAATGTCTTCAAAAGGCCCTACAGGAATTTATATGCTCAAATGGTATTATGATTCTGAAGGAGATGTCTGAAAAAGGACTGTACCTAACTTGCATATGCATATATTCTGTTTGAAATGTGCTCATTGGACACCCCCCAGTGTGCAGTGATGGACCGTTTCAGGTGAGTTGGAATGGGTCCAATTTAAGAGATTTTTTTTTGAAACTTACATCCATAGTGTTAAAAAGCAGACATATTGCAACCAAGAACAACAGTAATTCTGAAAATTTAAATACATTTTTTAAACAAAAACCTGTGAAAATCAACCCAAAGGTTGTTGAAAAAGATCTTTTGAAAAAAATCACTTTGCTGTCCTAAGTGTTTTCCAATCTTTATTGGCAAAAGCCTGTAGCTTTTTCAAGTTCTGACATTGTGTGATTTTGCAAGCATCAGTGTTGAGTTTTAAACTGGCATGCCAGGAGATCCTAATGTAAAGGAGTAGTTATCTTTCACTGTAGTTTTGTTAAAAATCTGTAGTTTAGTTCTACTTTTGGGGTTATGTAAGACAAGTTAAATGGAGACTTAAGCAGGACAGTTTGCAAAGTCATCCTACATGATGAATTAAGCTGTGGTTGGCTGCATGTTTGTTGCCAATGACTTATACTCTTGTAATACTTTTATACAAATGATATGTTGGGGCGTTTGAACAAGCGGAATAAGATTAATGGCAAAGATTATGAACTATTTACACCTATATTTGTCCTCGAAGCAGACTCTGGCTGTCATAAAAATGCTACCTGAGTGTTTTTCCAAAGGCTCCCCAGTGTGGTGTATGCACTGAAGACATCGTCCAGTTTTGTTTTGACAAAAAACATATTTGCTGTGTTTTCATTTCTGGTGCATCAACACAGCAAGGTGTCGAGGTGCTGTCCTGTGTGTGTGTGTGTGTGTGTGTGTGTGTGTGTGTGTGTGTGTGTGTGTGTGTGTGTGTGTGTGTGTGT
>JAUESF010000047.1:8543324-8573157 GCA_032274765.1 Malacoctenus tetranemus
TGTGTGTGTGTGTGTGTGTGTGTGTGTGTGTGTGTGTGTGTGTGTGTGTGTGTGTGTGTGTGTGTGTGGGCGCGTGCGTGCGTGCGTGCGTGCACGCTCACCTCTTTGGTCCGTATCTGAGATACCAAATAAATAGAGTTCACAAGACCATTAAAAGTTTGTTGGAAGGACTGTGAGTGAATGGTTTCTAGAGGTGAGTGATGACAGAAGTCGGTCCCTTGATTTGTATCTATGTTGTGCTTACAGCTCACAATGGGATGTAAACTGGGTATTCCAGGCTGACTGCCAAAGCACTTCAAGGGTCAGTGGTGCTGGGATCAGTGTCATTTTTTTAATTGGTCAAGCTGGAGATTGAGGCCGTCTTATCTTGAACCTTGGTGTTTGCAGGTGACAAAGTGTATTAAGGTTGGATGTCTTTCTGATGGGGTTGATACAGCTGAATACACTGTTGGTCCTGCACAGGAGAACCAGGACTGTATGTTCTCGTTTGCTAAAATGAAATGTTCGATCATTCAAAAAACGCACACAAGTATATTTCTTGAATCCACTAATGTTAACATCATAAAAACGTACCTTTTGATTTTTGTACGATGGACCAAAAAGATCAAGGCAGTGACTCTCTTGAGGCAATCACTGGAAGCAACCGTTGCCTGTAGCTGTTAATGAGACAGATACACTTTTCAAAGAGTAAATTGGTCCACTCTTCTTCAACAAACTACTCAACTTCTCTTAGCTATGATAGATTACTTTTTTCCCCAACTGTGAATTTCAGTTCTTTCCATAGATGTTGACTTGGATTAGGATCAGTGCTTGTAACAGGCCTCCTCCTGAACAGCCCAATGTGTTTGTCTTCGCCAAGATATGTTCGTTTTGATTCATTATCTTGTTGGGGGAGTGATGACCCGCTACTAAGACAGAGCTGTGTGACACAGGGCAGTATGTTCAGCTCCAGAATTCCTTGATAATCATTTGATTTCTTTGTGTCCTGCACTCTGTGCCAGTCACAGCAGAGCCACTCCATATCAACTGAGCTTCCTCCATGGTTCACTGTCGGGGTGATGTTCATTTGTTTTAATGATTTTTGTTGTCCTTCTGTTAACAAGGATCAAATTTGATTCACCAAAAGAAATCCCTCAATTTTTCTCTATTCTTCCCAAGTCGTGATGCTTCAGAAGCTTTGTAACTCATCGACTTGTATGTCAGAAAACTCCAGGTAGGCCTTTTGTTTCTCTTTCAAAAGAAAGATCTTTTTTGGGTCTTCTTCCACGGAGGCTTCTCTCATCTAGAAAGTAACATATGGTGCTATTGGACACTGTTGTACCTTGATGCTGGAGGTCAGCTTTTATCTGATTTTCAAGTTTTCCTTGATTTTTTTTTCCACCATTCGAGCGAACCGTCTGCTCAGTTTGTTTGGGGTCAGTGTTGCTCCTGCAGCCATGTCCGTGGAGGTTGGCTCAGTCCAACGAATGTCAAACCTCTTAATTACATTAGCAGCTGTGATCACACAAACATCAGGCTGCTTCCAGACGATTCTGGTAGCCTCTCCCCTTCAGATGTCTGCCAAAAAAATCTCCTTTCCTTTTCTTCAGGCAAGGTCTGCTTTCTTTTATTCGGCATTGATTATGGACGTGCATGCTTGTCCTTTTTTTCCCTCTGTTTTAGTAGAATTTATACTGTGGTGTACAAATTGTATAGCAGTTAAAAAATAATCATTGGGCAAGGTTTAAAGACGCATTTTGCTACTTTCTTCTTCTCATTCATATAATCGATTTGTTGGTTTTTAGTTTGTTACTTATTGTTGCTTATTCACTTACTTGTCTCATCTTTCATTCAGCACAGTTTTGTCAAGTTATTTTTATTTCAGTTTTATAATTCAAATCATTCCATGTAGAATGTAGGAACATCTCCTCCGCGCTGTTTTAAAGAGACTAAAAGGACCTCAATAATCAAAGGCAATTCTTACTGAGGGACAACGGAATCGATCAGCAGAGAACTCTTTAACACCTGGTATCAAGTGCTCCAAGACAGATAAATGCATCCAATCTGACTTGAACTGGGATTTAAGAATTTGATTAGAATGTGTCAATTCTTTCCCCAGCAAAAGAGGCTGAGAAACTGGTTTTCTATCATCATAAATTCCCATGACATTTGTGTGAACCTAAAACCTGGACTTTTTTCCTGTCACTTAAATGACTGAACTGTCCTATTTTTTTCTGCTGTCATTCCCCAGTAATTATGCAAGTGTGCCCGGGATCATTATCTTGTTGAAAGATCTGCTTTCATTTCAACTTTAGCTTTCGGACAGATGCCTTCAAACACTTTTTGATATGATGCAGAATTCATGACTTTAAGCTGCCCAGTCCCTGAGGCAGTGCAGCAAACCTCAAACGATGCCATTCCTACCACCATGCTTCACTGTTTGTACAAGGTTCTTCTTTTGAAAAGCCGTCTGTGGTCTGCACCAAACACATCCACTCAAACTGTGGCCAAACAAGATGATGTTTGAGTCATCTCCCCAAAATGGATAGCTCCAAAGGGCCCTAGCCTGTGCTCCTTTATCACTGGAAAACTGCAATTGTGCTCCAATGTTCTTTTTTCGGGCAACAAAAGCTTTTTCAAGTGCAGGTCCTCAAATCCGTGCAATCTTTTTCTGATTGTGGATACATGCTCAGCAGGTGCAAAAATTTCCTGCAGGCCTTGTGATGAAATTCTTGAGTTTTTTTGAGACTTCTTTCTCATCAAATGATTTTAGCTTTTATTCACTCAGTCGGACAGCCAGTAGTCATGGTAAATCTAAGTGCATCTCTCAACAATGAAATAATTTGTCGTGTGTGTGTGTGCGTGCGTGCTTGCGTGCGTGCTTGCGTGCGTGCGTGCGTGCGTGCGTGCGTGCGTGCGCACGCATGCAGCTCATAGGTAATGACTTTTGCTTTCTGAAGGCTTTAGAGACTCCTTAATGTTGACACTTCGATTGTAAAGACAACAGCAGACCCTAAATGTCAGAGCTTTAACTAAGACCGTTTCCACCTGTCACTCCCTGAAGAGCTTCTTATCACCCTCCCGTCATGTAATCTTGCGCTTTATCCTTGAAGCTTTGCACTTTCAATGTGAAGCAAACGTGTAGGGGAATGTTTTTTATTTAGTTTAATCAAATTATGCAACGACAACTCCTCGTATCATTTTCTCAGCTATTTTAATCAGTTCTTTTTCTGAGAGAATAAATTTTTGTTTCAAATTTGTGAAAGCAATCAACACTTGCATGTGGGATGACATAAACATGACTTGATATCACTGGAATGACTATAAGAAGAAAAGAATTGAGGAAAAAAATAATAGAAATTTGAAAACAGTGGTTGTAATTTTACTCTGCATTGTATTCCACAACTGATGCTTACTTTGAGTAATTACATATCTGTGGTTTTGTTGGCATTCACGAAAGTAATTATTATTGTGTACAACATTACAACACACAAACACCATATAGAAGTTTATGACATGTGTGGATTTTGGTATCATTTCATAAATTCCAAACATTGTCATTTGTTGTTTTGGTGCAATACTAACACTACTGTACAAACATTTGTATAATGTACTATTTTTCAACTGTGGCTCAGCATGTAGGTCAAGTTCTATTCCAATCGCACATCAACTTGTCCATTTGTCAAAGTATCCTCTGCCTAATTTACCATATTTACTATGAAGCTACTCCATATGTAGCAGCTCTCCAGTTTGTAATGTATTTTAAAGGCCAGTTATGAAAACTGCAGAGTCGTAACATGGAGGAAAGCACTTAAACCAATTATCTCTTCTGTATTGAGTGGATTTCTAATGACTTTCAAGTTCAGATACATTATGTTGCTAATAGAACTAAGACTAAAACTATTCAATGATCTGCTCAATCTTCCATTTCAACCTGCCCGTGTGTCCAAGTGTCCTTGGGAAACACACTGAACTCCTAATTTCTCCCAGTGGTGTGTTGGCACCTTGCATGATAGTTGTCATCAGTGGTGTGTCAATGGGTCGCGATAACCTCGTTTTAAAGTGCTTCGAAACACTGTGAAAATACATTCTATGAAAGCATCCTGTTCATGATTGACCATTTGCCAACTTAACGGGTATTTTGTATTGCTCTGAATCACTTGAGATGAAAACAGAATATGATTTATTTTCATTTTGATTCATTTAATAATCTATTCAACCATGGAGACTTTTCCCTCTTCTCATCATACAATTTTTCCCTGGAGTTCGAGTGTCAACTGCAAAAAGTCTGAGACTTCAATATTTTTAAGTTGCCTGTTGACTGACTGATGGTATTATTTTATTAATGATTTAACACTGAACTTTGCATTGTGCTGACACCAGAGATGGGGTAGCTAAGCTGTGAATTAAGTCCCAAATCCCTTTGATTCCCCCCTGGCTGGCAGTCTGCTCATCACCATTACTTATTCACCAGAAATAAAAAAATGTGACTTCCAGTGTGGTAGCAGCCCTCTACATACACTATATCCTCCAAGTCCTACCTACCTGTTATAATCCTGCATAATGGAAAAGTGGAATGTCACCTTGTGTGAGAGGCAGCTGATATCTCTCAGCGAGCAGAAAAAAAGTCATTTAGCACAAGTGCAGATCACATTTAATTAGACGAGAGGATTTAAATTGCCATGCATCAAACACTGCGGATGACCAAAACGGAAAGAACTTGGGCCACGGGCCAGATTCCATGAGCTCTTCCATAACCCATCAAAATCCCCTGAGCTACGGGGGTCAATAAGTCAGAACACAGCCGCCTTAATTAACAATGACCATCGCTTGGAGGTGGCTAGAATTTCAATGCGTGCCACCCGCAATCCAGCAAAATATGGTGGAAATTCACAAATTAGCAACTTTAGTTCTGGAATTGCCCCTATTGTGTCGCACAGAGCAAGGATTAATATTGAATGTCTGTCCAGGAATTCACCAGAAATCTTCCTGCGTGGGCAACATCATCAAAGGATTATACAGCAGTAACTCATTACACGTACAAGATTGATATCTCCATGAGGCGTCTCAGATAAAATGAGTTTGATGTTTCTGGTTCCCTAATGACTCCGGTGTACGTATGGTGGGGTAATTTTTTGATACATGTTAACCTGTCAGAGTGGGTGAATATTTTCACCATTTAGCTGCCACCTATTGTTGAGGAGTGATTTTACTTTCATTATGCTTCACAGGGACATCAATAATAGCCACACAGCTGTCAGAGTCCATTAAGACACATCTACATAAGGATGGGAGCAAATATTCATGGGCATATCAGTTTTCCGGGAACCGCTCGGTGAGATGGATTGGAATGACACAAAGATGAACTCCCTTTTGAATCCATTGTGAGACAGGAACTGCCACATTGGCTCAAGGTAAAATATCACCCACGCATGCACACACATATTGAGCGACATCTACGTGTACAGGCACACACACGCGCACACACACACACATGCATTCACACATAAACTCATCTTCAGCAGAAGATGCAGGCCAGAAATGTGATTTATTGATTTTCTCAATACATGTGCACTTTTTTCTTTTTTCAAACTTTCGGCAACAATTAAACAAGAGACCAGGAAAGCTTGCATGTGGTGTAACGTGCACATCACTCCAAACTTGCAAAGTAATTAAATAGGGAAAATCAGTTTCTTTTTTGGCTTATTCCGATCATAACAATTCCCACTAAACTTTATTTTACATCATTCTTTCATTTTCTGTGTTCACATCAAGGAATTAATTGTAGTTTTTAAGTCTATGTCATGTCAGTATTATCAGTCTTTGGCCTAATGTTCTGTGAGCTAGGCTGCCTGACAGTTTATAATCGTAACAAAACATTCTAAAATAAATAATAGATTTAGCAATTTATGTGCTCAGGTAAGTCTACAAAGCAATTTCCCTCTGGCGAACATCTTTGGATTCAAAACACAGATGTGCTGGTTGTGAACAGTAGAAAAGATTTATAAGCCGCTGGCTTTTTTCCCCACTCTAAACTACTTTTGCATTCACTCATTTTGCATTAAATTCTCTGTTCTCACTCTCACCCACTATTTTTGGCATTCCCCTGACACATTAAGGAAAGTTAGTATGTCCACTCCAATTATAATACAATGCCAGTTTAGGGAAACACTCTGCAGATACCACAGAAAGTAGAATTGATGTGACACTTTACATTAAGCATTTATTGCTTATTCCCTCTTTCAAAGACTGAGCGCTGATGGCGCACAGCCACTGGCTGGAGTGCTGCTGTAGCTGCTCGGCCCCTGTAGTGCCTGTGAATATGCCTATGGATGCTATACTGTGATTACTCCTTAATTCATTTTTAAAATGAACCAATTTACATCATTTTAATCTGACCCACGGCTGTGTTATCAATTCACCTCAGGTGTTCAGGTGTTCTGTGGCTTCAGTGCGACACTCAAACAGCATGAACTGTGTTAATTACGTGCACATATACAAACTCTGCATGCAGTTCATTTGTGATGGGCAGTCTGGCCATGCAAGTCCCAGCAATTACCAATTAACATTATTTCACAGCTTCAGTGATAATAACCGCGACAGCCACCCAGCAGTGGAGGTGAAAGCTTTGATATTCCTTTTTTCATTTCTTTTAGTCATCGTTATTATAATGCATTCACTGCCTGCTTCTTTCTCTCTTCACTAGAACAACTGAATAACATGTTGATTGGCTATAACTGGTAGAATTTAAGAGGGTCTATTGCTTATTCATTAACGAGGCTGTTGTTACACTCGACATTGGTACAAGCCTATTTCCAAAGTACAAATGAATAATTTCCACCTATAATCAGCTTTGGAAACATCTGTTTAGTGTACAGCAACAGCAAAGAGTGGCCCTACTTCTTGGAATGAAATTAACAAAGAAGTCGTTGGAAAGGAAACTCGCTTATTTAACTCGATTCAACATGCAGGGAGACCTGTGCAATAGCTGTTTTTTGGCGAGGGAAATAAATGTTTACCAGGGTTGTGATGCTCAATGTAAAGAAGCAGAGGATCATTAGTTTGACAAACTGTCAGTTTAGCCCACTGCACAGCATCAGGGTTTCCAGTTTCTTTCAATGCATTCATCAAAGTTAGATGATTTGATGCTTTTTGCTTGAGTTGAGCAAAATGTATCTATATTGTGGCCCTGAATCTCTTGCACTACCTGCAGACCAAATAGGAAAGCAAGAATTGAAAACTGTTTCAGACCTACTTTACCATTAACTAAGTGGTTTATTATTCTGGCTTGTACAAAGGCCAGCAAAATATGCTTTGACAGCTTAGCCTCATTGTTGTGGGTCAGTTGTGAGTTAGTGCAAAACAGACCATCATCCATTCACAGGCACTGAGTGTATGACTGAAGGAGATTTGTCTTTATATGGATTGACGGCAGTGTTATACTTGACCAGCTGGTAGCTGTTCCTTCAGTTTCTAATATATCTGTAGACAACTTGTTTGCTAACTCACAATGGGTTTGCTTTAGCAGCTTGAAGTGTCACGTGGTAGCAAAACAAACATTATTGCATCACTCTTGACATGAGAAAAAAATCTGAAAAAAGGAGAATAAAACATTTGTATTTTTAACATAGAAGATGAGCACAATATTTTTTTCCTTAAGAGTTTAATTCTTTCTACTTTTAATAAGAACTTCCAATTGTTCTTCATTCAGTTATGTAAGAGACAGAATGAAATAGCCAAATGGAGTTAGCATGCTCTGACATTACTGCCTTGATTGTGCCATAGCCCCCAGCGGTATCCACATAACGAGAACAATCTGCTTGATGGTCTAATGATTACCACATATTGCTTTGCATATACCAGGCCTCAATTAAGACATACATGTAGGTTTACATGCTCTTGCATGAATATTTTAAAGGTTGACCTCAAGCCCTCCCCCATACTCACCCACTCCTTTCCGAAAAGAAGAGGAAAGAAAAAAAAAACCCTGATGCCTGAGTATCACACAGACTCTAATCCCCGATGAAGCAGTGCCGTTACAGTGACCGAACATCCCAGCCCACATCCAGGTGTCCCTGGAAGCACCGGTATTGACCATCACAACAGTGCTGGGGCGGGAACAAGCTTCCCTGTGGGGCCCAGATGAGTAAGGAGCTGTCAAGCTTGGCTCCCCTAAGTGTTAATAGACCCCCTGCCTGCAACTATCTCCAGGTCTGCATCTACCCTTGAGCTGAGTTCTCCAAAGCTCTGGCTACCAGTTTCTTTGTACACCTCTACTGCTTTCTATTTCAGAGTTGAAGTACCAGATACAATAAAATTATGAAAAATGGTCGAGTTGGCAGCTGTTTGTTCATTTAATTTACATCCCTTGGCAGCATTAACAAAACAAAGACAAAACACAAATAAAGCAGGATAAATATCACATTTGAGCAAAAACTTGCCAAAGTGTGACCTTTATAAAATGTTAAATAAATTGTAACTTTTATCAGGATTCATTCAAAGTCAAATTTTCATTTTGAGGATAGCTTGATGTGAACAGCGCACTGATATTTTGAGTATTTCACCATGAAAGTCAAAAGTTGTCCTATTTATGGTTTAGGTTTGTTTGACCGAGACAAAGATTGTGGCTCTTTTTCTGTGTGAATGAGTGGATCAGTTTTAGTAAATTTATGAAAAGAATGAAACAAAGGTAAGCAGCTTCAGTGAGCGAAACAACTATTGTCTGTCATAGTGGACTGCTAGGATGCCGATTTTTTTTCTTTTCTTTGTTGTAAAACTGGGTTACCAGTGAATTGTATCCACCTGTTAGCAGCAGCAGCATGTACCTCTTTTGCAGACATCACATTCAAGTCAGTAGAGTTGAGACCAAAGAGCCTCTTGCGTGCTGTCTCCCTGTGAATTTGTGCAAATGTTCAGCAGATGATATTTTGTTTCCTCCTTAACAAATTTTCCTTCTACCAATGTAAATGTGTGACGAGCACGTTAATAAACATTCTGAAAACTATATGAATTATACAAAAACATTTGAAAATGCATGAGAGGGTTATTTAGAAAAGACATCAAAGATTAGGAACTGATTCCTCAAGAGGCAACACATGCGTGTTTGAGGCTGTGTGTTTCTGAAGCCTTTGCCACATGAACTCAGAGGCAGTCATTAACACATACATTTACCGAACTTAATTACTTTTATTGGGTTTCAGGGCAAGTTCAGGAAAGCCTCCGAAAGTTGGTTAAAAGTAAAGGTAAGGTTTTGCTGCAGGGACAGCTTTCTCTTCCAAATTATAAAGCTTTTTCTGAATGAGGAGCACATCTTTTAATCTGGTTGATGTTGAGGTGAAGGTAATGCTTTTATTAATTAACTTAGTCTCTTGGATTCTGGTTTCTCATCTTCAGAGACCCTTCATTATTCAATTCTTGGTCTCAACTTTTGCCAAATTTCTTTCCTGCCATACCTTCATTAAAAGGAAATCCTTTTTCTTTTCTCTTACTTACCTCTAGATACTGATTTGAACAAGGGATTGTAGCAGTAATTGGAGGAGCGGTTATTGCTTGGCCTTCAAAATTGTCAAAATCTCACATTTCTATTGCATATACTCATACTGATTTGACATCCCCATTCATAGCAGCAGAAGGGAACGTCTGCTCAAGTCAATCAGGAGATGTCGAGTTTGACAAAACATCAAGAATGAAAATGACTGATTTTCAGCTGCACTGACCGGCAGGGCATAGCTAGGAATAATAATAAACCAATGTGAAGCAACGAGACTTGTTGAGTAATCTCAGCTCTTAAAAGAAATACTTTTTGTGACTGACTGTAATTTCAAACTTCTTGGATTCTTGCCAGTATTGTTATGCACTGTTTTATTGATCACTTAGTTTGGATGATGATCTTCACAAGGCGCTTTTTTCTCTTAATATTGTGATAGAAGATGTTGCATTTTGTGGAACTTCTGTTTAGCAGTTTACCTGGTTGGTTTTTAAAGAGCTGTTTTGTGTGATTGTTCTCTGGATTGCCATTGTCTTAACACCTTGAACCGAGTGATGCTGTTGTCAAAACACAAGATACGCTATAAATATGTTATTGATGAATTTTAACATTATCATCTACATTTTTTGCAAATTTTTTGAACACTATATCTTTTTTTTGCCCATCATTATTGTGAGATCAAACCTGATGTTTTGACAGCCCTGTTTGATGCCCAGTCCACGTTTTTGTCATGTCTGATGTCAAACAAACCACTACCTTGTGTTTCAGTTCATTTAGAAAGATTATCCAAGACAATTCATCAGGATGAAGTAGATTAAAATAAATAAGACTTTCGTACTTTACCAGGGTAAAATAAATGAGTAGGAATTATTTTTGTATCAAATCAGAGTCAAATAGAAAAAAAAGAAAATAAATGAAAACGGCTATAACTGACAGCAAATTCACATCAAGTAAGAATAAAATCTTTGATACAACATGTGTAAAACATGCGTGTTAAATGGAAAATAGGCAGTCGTGGCCCAGCATTTTTGAACTGAGCTCGTAACTGGCAGGATCACCGGTTCGAGTCCCTGGACTGGCAAGAGGTTGAGGTGGGGAAAGTGAGGGCCACCATTTGTCCTCACCCTTGTCACCACCACTGTGGGTGTTTGAGCTGGCCCGTTAACCCTTGACTGCTCCCCAGGTGCTGCACTGCAGCAGCCCATTATAGTTAAGGTTAACTAGGGATACGATTGGTTAAATGTAGAGCGAGATCTCCAAGGGGACAAGAAAGGTTAAATCAACTTAACGATGTACAATGTATGACAATAAGGTGGAGTGAAACAGGACTTCTTTCTGCTTTGATTGAATTAGGCCAAGGATTCACGATACTTTTCTGATGTATTCTACAAGTTCATCTGCTTTAATAACCATTTTCCGCGGGTCTCTGAGTGAATACCACTAAAACTCGGCTACCTTGAGATGGACAAGTGCAAAGACACGGGTGACAATAGGAAATGTAAAGGTTGAAACATTTCCATGACAACGGAGAGAGGCTTTCATACCGCTTGGAGCTGGATGGTGGAGATGGATTGGACTGCTTGGATATACATCACTGTCTTTCACCTTGAGGGAAAAAAAGCACGAACATTAGAGTTTCTGTCATCCTTGTTGAAAATATTTGAACCTGTTGAATCTGAACTTCAACATCTTTTGTCCTCTGAATTTGTACTAAAGAGTGATGTGACTCTCCCATTTTACAAAAAGTTTTGTGTGCACTGCCAACACAATGCTCAGCCCTTGACACTGTCTACATCAGTGGTGTCTGGAATCCATTACTGATAGGCCCCCTTTTTTGTCAAAAATGAACAATAACCTTCTCACCAGACTGTTGTTAATTTTGAAATGTATATTCTCTTACTCGTGTTATCGGAAGTCATGTTAAGTGGCGTTTTCTTTTTCATGGCATGCGGTGTGGAGATGTAAGAGTGTCTGCCACGACTGGAGAGTCACGCTGTCAGGGTACATTATTACAAGCCTTATTGGTTCCCTGATTTTCATTTAATCTGCCTCCGAAATGCATTATAGCTCACCTTTTATGATCTCATATTGTTTTATTGAACATGCACTGGGCTTCTCTGGTGAAGCTGGCTTTTATGGTAATGCAGTAAATTCCACTCTTTTAAGATGAAATCTTGAATTACTTTAGAAAGTTGGTCTCCGATCCCAACGAGGCTAAATTTGGAAGTTGTTGTGAGATGAGGCGTTTTTAACGACTGTCCAACCTCACGAAAAAGCCATCTATAATATCGCGACTTTTATTAAAAACCGACCTTTTTCACCCTTGAGTATGCAAAATGTCTACGTCAGTGTAGTCTGTTTTGAGGACAGTTCGTTTGATTATCCTAATGTTTTCAGTCACAGTAACAGTTGCTGTTTTATTTTTCAAAGTTGCTGTTAATTTCATTCGCCAGCATATAAATGGTCTGAAATACTCAGTAGCTCTTTGTAAATTACAAGGAAACAAGAGAAAAAAACTGTTCTACATGTAATTGTATATCTGCGATACCACTGGTATACCTGTGTCTGGTTGTTAATGGCTTGCTCATGATGATCAGGTAACCTAATGGAATAAATTAAAAACCACTTTCATTAATTCTGGAGGACAGATTTGCTCCACCTGACATGCGCAATCCAGAATAAAAGCACAACTCCTGAAATAAAAATAAACACATGAAATAAAAGGTTTTGTCGCTGAATTTGAACTATAAATATACATGTTTGTCGAGTAAATTGAGGAAACCAGGAATGAACACTGCTTCAAATGAGTATCTAAATAAAAGCATATTTTATAAAAAAAGAAAATGGTAAACAAAGCATACAGCAATGATAATCTGTCACTCGATCCTGTTGAATAAGTTACTTACATAACCTGTTTAGTTCTACCAAAACTATTTGCTTTGACCATGAAGACTCAGTCATGACACTGACAAAACAGAGAGGTTCCCTTATGCTGGTTTGACACATCTTATATAATGCAAACATTAAATACAAAGGTTACTATGATGTGTCTAGGATTCCAAATGAGTGGTGAGGACTGATGACATTTCATCTAATGTCATAAGAGAACACGTGCCAAATTTTGATGATGACAGTTCTGTAAATGACAGTGGTTGATACGTGAGAGGGCATTCTTAACAATAATGGGGGTTTTGTGTTTTCTGCACTTTCTGCCCACAGTGTCATTTAAGTACAAATAATTATTAGATTTGTCCTTCATGTTTGACATTTTAGTGAAAGGACTTGGCAGATAGAAATCGGGGGAAAAAATCATAAATAGCCATTCTGACCAACCCCTCTACATGATTTCCAACTTTCAGTGTAAGTGTCCATATATACTATAAATACAAGATGTCAAATGTTTCTATTATTACATAAAATGATTAAAATTCAAACGTTCAAATGCAAACCTTTTTTGCTTCGGAGTGAGAGATCATCAGCATTTCATTTATACTGAATTATATGAACCAGAAAAAATGTGTTTTTCATCATTTCAGAAATTGATGTGAGGTGGAAAAAGCAACTAAGTTCTAACACGTACAATACTCAATGGTCAGTTGTATAAAGTCCTGCTATTCCCCTAACAGCCAGTACAACAGTATCAATTTCTGGTGAAGGTGATTTTTCTCAGTGAATTTGATTGTTGCTGTGTATCCAGAGTGAAAGCTTACATGGTGGATAAACACATTGGTCATATGAAAAGAAAAGCATGAAAAAACATTACTAATAAGCTCTCTGGTTTACAGATGAATTGGCATGCAACCAATAAAGCTTGGCTATTTGTGGTTTATGGGAATTATCAGCTCAGCTGGAGCGCATCTTCGACCAAATTGCTTCCACTAAACAGTGCATTAACCACCAAGTGTGAGTCAGCATTATTTGGGAAGCATTATCATGTCTGTTATCCTGTCACTTGTGAAATCAAGCCATTTTTGATTCACAAAAAACCCCATCTCAGTTCATTCATACAAACTAGAAATCCACCTGGTTTTAGGGGACTGAAACCAGATTTCAAATAATCCAAAACATCCAGGAGTACATCCACAATATGTCTGCAATCATTTTGTGGGTTTCAAACTAATTTACCGGTAGTATTGCAAATTGTCACAGTCCTAAGCTGGAATCCTCTATTGACCTTGAGCTACCTTGTCTAAATGCAAATCCAAGCAATATACATATGTTTCCATTTCAGAGCATCTAAAACACCAGATTTCCAAGCATAAAATGTTCCGTATCTTAATCACTTCTCCTGATGCCTGCGAGAACTGCTAAGGTGATGCTGTTTACATCTGTTTTGCAGGGACCTCCTGTTGGTTCTTTGTAAGACATATTCATTGCAACTATTTCTCATGCTCCGAAGCTTCACAGTGCTGTGCATTGGGGGAATTCTTCACCGCGAGAATCATATGGACATATAAATCAAAAAGTGCATTCTCAACTGATAAAGAGGAAGATAAATAGGCTCAATCCAATAATGCCTCTGGAAGGAGCTGTGAGCTTGAGGCATTCAAAAGCAGCCCACCCTCTTCAATAAGCCATGAGCAGATGAATGGACTGTTCTCCCATTCCAGGCTGATTGGTGCTGACAAACTATAGATCACCTGTGAGGGAGCAGCACCCTATTTCACCAGGAGTTGTCTCTCTCTATTCCTCAGCCACAGGAATCACTCTACCCAAGACAAAACGGCAACTCGGGCCTTTTGTGTGACTTTGTGATTTTCACCACCCGCTGCCAGTTTAGTTCTAATGGAAGCCACTTTTCTGTGGATACAGCATTGGTGGTGCCAGGGTCAGGCTTATGAGGCTTAAACCCTGAATGTTTTTGCCAAGCCAAAAATCTTTCACCGTGCGTCACTTGCAGCGTTTTTTTATTCTAAGCCTTGATCATGGCTGCATTGGAATCAATGAGTTTTAAGTCAAATTGTCAGAGTGAAACTTGGACAGAATAGGAAACAGAGCCTCTCTGTCATCTAGTATTTTTTGCTCAGCTCCTCATTTGTGGAACACCAACTGAGAGGCTGTCCTGCCGGCAGTTTTCACTCTGTGCCCTGTTTTGCTGTATCCCCTTTCTTGCCATCTCATCTAAATCTACCAGCATGAAAGTGAAATGATGCAAATTGTATTCATATTAAACCTTTTATTCAAGATATGAAGAAATGCAATGCAGAAAAAAAGCCCATTCAAGGAAAGCATGTCGTTGTAAATACTGAAACACTGTGTTACCAACCATTCTAAGTGAGAAATGTTTTTAATCCTAGATTCGGGTAAAAAGAGGAAACATGTGTATCACACAGTCAGTTATACTCAGTCCAAAATCTATGCTCTCTATTTACAATGCAAACTGTAATCACGTAACGCATTTATCTCGGATAAAGATAGAAAGTAAAATTTGACCACAATTTTGAAAGAAAAAGTTGAAAGTAAGAGCTGATAAATTTAAAACTATATTGCTAAACAAACACAAGGCAAAACACCGACACAGGAATGTTATACAATCAGTAAGATTATCATCCTTAGAAATATGTCCTATAATTTTCTCCCTTGTTAATTTCCAGGTGGGCAGTTCATCTTTTCTCTGAAGCAACATCTGTGTGAGCTTTGGGTTTCTTGCTTTTTTTTAAGCCACACCAGAATTGGTTCTTTGTTGTTAAGTCGCTGTGCTAATTGGAGAGAGGACACAATACCGAGACTGGAACTTCATCACTGATCTCAGCTGTTTTATGTTCGACTTTGCTCTTTGTCTGCATGGGTGATGGGTGTGATGAGAGCCCACAGATTAAAAGAAGCGACGCACGCTGAGACTGTAGCCAAATTATGCTGATTTACAGTATATATGAATCCCAGATGTATCTTACAGTGTAGCACATTTGACAAATGATGTAATGAGCCCACGCCCACAGTGGCTTTTACTTTGAAAAAAAAACATCTCATTAGAGATAGAGAAAAGTGTATATTCCTCACCACAGCAAAGAAACAGCTGGTTTAGTAGTTACTCGAGCATGTGAATGATGAAAATAGCTTGGGAACTACAGGCGATGCTGACCTTATCAATTGAATAAATTGCATGATTTATATCCTGTTAATATATCCTTCAAACTCATTTTTAATACATCTTTTATCGCCCTGGGCAAAACTCTGTTTCTTTGATCCTCTGCAAGTCTGTGCATAAAGGATCATAAGGAATTGTGCCATTAGGATTAGGGGAACAGCTTCTTTTATCAATTACATCAAAGTTTCAGCTGGTGCCCATTAAATACATGCTCACACTGACACACAGTCTCACAGATTCGCATCCACACCATTTCATTCTCTGGACATCCAAAAGATTGTTGGTAAAAATAAGGAGCACATTTTTTTTTGTACTCGACTTGACTCAGTGTCTGCATAGTAATCAGCTTGTAAATTTGGGTTGAATCACAAGTCAATCCTCAAAGCATCATGCTTGTTAGACCCATGGGCTTGAGGCTAGAAGCTTGGAAGGAAGCCAGGGGCATTTAAAAAACAGTGTTCTATCCAAAGAGGGGATGAAAGCTTACTTTTAACTCTTGCCTTGCTAGCAGTGTTGAAAGTGCACAGATATGACTGTGCTTTGTTCAAACATGCTGAAACGTACACCATTTGTATGACATTAATGATAATAAGCAGCAGGGGATGTTTTGTTTTTGGTTAAAAAAGTGTTGAGGCTCTTGTGAGCAACTGAAAATTCAGCTTTTCTGATATAAAGAATTTAATAAAGGGAGAAAATCATCTGTCTCTGCTCAGACAGAAAGTATAAATAGTTATTTGTGGTAATTACAGGGGGAAAAAAGTTGAATTAAGATTCAGCTGTGGAAGGTAAAATGCACAACCTCTACAATGCCCTTGTGAGACAGTAAATTTTATGATGGAGCCCTCTGTGTTGGGCATTCACTGAATAAAATCCCTCATGACTTGTTATATGGCAGCTAAGAGGAGATGGATCACCCGCTCAAAGCAGATGTTGTCGCCACACACAGGGCCCCTCTGAAAACAATGTGATCCTCCAGGACTAACTAAAGCACACGCAGAGGCAGACACAAATAAAAGTCAGACTAACACACACAGATCTTAATATATTACACAGACTTACCTCCTGCTTGTGGGCCATACCTGCACAACTCTCTCTTGCTCTCTCTCTTTCTCTTGCGGACACGCACGCACGCACGCACACACACACACACACACACACACACAAATATGCTTCTTTCATATATTTTCTACAATACACAGACATCCCAATGCAGGTAGAGATACTCAACAGGATTTCACTGGCATACAAAGCAAGCACACATCGCCCAAGCTTTATTTGTTTGCGTTTTATTCTCAGAGCTGCTATAGCAGGGAGGGCATCACACTGAGAAGAGCTTCCAATAAAAAGCAGTGTGCCCTGTGGTGTTTATTTTGGTACAAAAGGTTAAGGTCACACTGTGTTACAGATGTAAAGCTCCTATAGAGTAAATAAATCTGAAGCACTTGTATCAAATCTAATCTATTTGTCTTCACAATATTTTGATCACATTTTTACCAGACTTCTCTAAGTCACAACTTCTCAAATCTATGTTGTTGCTCTCACACGGCTGTTTATTCCATTGTGTTGTCGTTCCTTTTTAAAAAAATATTGGTGATCACGTGTAGTCGTGAATTTTTTGTGGCTAGAATGATCTGTTATATGTTACCTGTGTTGCATTCAGCTTGTTCGTTTGACGTATATTTTGGTTTGTGAACATTGAACGAAGCCCAGAATTAAAAATCACTCATGCTCTGAAATCCAGGTAAACCTCACAGCTTCTTTCTAATGATGATGGAGCCCACAAGGGAGCCTTCTTTTTTTTGAAATTCTCTTTTGATACCTATTTTCCTTAAGAAACTCAAATGCTTGCATGTTTTCTAAAGCCACCATTGTCATGGGAATAGAAATGGAGCACATCCACACAGGGAACTAAATGCCAACCTTCCTCTCCTGGGTAAATGACTCATATGGTGTTTCAAGTTAAAAAGAAAAAAAAGAAAGGGGGAAAAAAAGGTGTGACAGACCACAGTCGAACCAAAGTTAAAAGTTAATGGCAGTCATCCAATTAAAAAAGGCACACAGACATTCAACATTTTGTTCAAGTGTTTTCATTCATATTTAATGCATCATTAAAATATGGCTTTGGCGTTTCAGTGTTAATTCTGTACAAACAGAGATATAATGTGAGCCCACAAGGTGCAGGCTTCCGCTGCGGTGGTAATCGCGCAATCTTAGGTGAAAGTCCATCCCTCCTCAGCTGCAAGGACAATGCCACAAACTCAGTGTGCTCACTTCTTTCTTTGTCTCTTTTGTCTGATCTGTAAATGAGAGACAATTTGCATTACGTGCCATTGGTAAAGGGATTAGAAGACATGATTTATGCTTGGGAGACATTTATCGTTCAAAGCAAATGAGTTTCTTTTCTCAGAGGAACAATGGGGGACTGTCTGACTCCTCCCTTTATCTTTGTGAACAAAAAGGGCTCACCAAACTGGAAGTCAGGGTCCATGTAATTCACACTCTGATTAAACCACTCTTCCTAATTTTACATTAGCCTTGCTCTCTATTCCCTCAGTTATGAGCATTAATCACAGTTACACAAGCCCATCAGCAGCCCAAACAATCTGATAGGTTACTTTTTATTACTAGTTATAAGAGACAGTGGCTTAAAACAAAAGGTGTCTTTGTCTTTGAACTTAGTCGGAAAATTTGGAAAAGCCAAAGTGAAGGGGAAAACAGTTTTGTGTCCTTTATTCTCCTTTCTCTTTGTCTGCCGAGCCATTTGTAGACCGTGAGCAGCTGAAGGTGCCTTTCCTTTCTCTGAGGAGGGAGGGGAAAAAAACCTTAGTGTTTATTACTGTCCCTTTTGAAAATGATTTGTTGGAATTGGTTTCTGACACAGCTCCAGGATATCTCTTCGTTAACATCCCAAATCCAAAAAAAAACTTTTTTTCTCTTCCCCCCCAACAACACCACTTTCACTGCAGAGCCCAGCTGCACCACTCCGAAAAGACATGCTGTAACTTTGATCCGCTGTCCAATAATATCTGACTGACAGTTTTGAATGAACTGTTTCCTGTGTACTGTACATTAAGTGTTTTCACAGTTGTGAGACGTTTGTCCATTGATGGCCCCAGGGGAACACCAGAGTCAAAGAAGTCAATGTGATTGGCATGACTTTCAACCTTGGTGGTGGGGCTTGGCGGTGGAGTGGGGGCTGGGGGGGCTCTTGGCTCTTAACACATGGCATAGCACTCAGCCAGGGAGATTAATGGTTCTGACTGCATCAGCCCCATGACAGGGGATCAGAGGATGTAATTGGGTTGAGCCCAAATATGGGCATTCTAGACAGCTGCTCATAGCAGGAGCCAATCACAAGCTCTCCTCTGTGCCATGCTTCCAGTTGTTCACCACCTCAGGTAAAGGTACTTGAATCTCTTATGAGCCGGTGAAGCTGCTTTGAGACCTATTCCTTGATTACTCGTCTCATGTTTGAAGAGGTCCTTTCCAAAATCAAACATACATTATCGCTGAGACTTAAGAACTACTCTGAAAATTATCCACTGATGGGATTATTATCACTTTGAAGAACTACTTACGAAAATAAAAATTTCAGATGCTAGACATTATCATTTTTGTACATAAGATGATAGTCCCACCATTAATTGCTGAATTTTCCTCCAAAAAAGGAAAGGGGCACTTTTCTTCTGATCTAATTTATAAAATTTAGAGCTGGTTCTACACTCTTGCAATGAATTGCATGTGCTCACAAGGAGATTGCACTTCTGTTTTTGAGAACTTTTTTATTGCACATCTATCTGCAAAACGCATTGCCTGTGGGTGAATTTTCCCACAAGCATGTACTCCTTTCAGCCAGTAGCGTGATCAGACAGGAGTGCATGGTAATTTGCGTGTCAGACAGAAAAAGCCATCAACGTCCCCATTAGTCGATCAGCTTCTTATGGTGTTTGCAGGCAATATCAGATTTTCCCTTGTGCAAAGCTAATAGAGCTGGGACTTTGTGACATGACCGCTTGTGATTTTCTGACCTGGTTGTCCTATTCAACAGCTACTGTCTTGTTGTACATTATGTCCCTGCACCAATAAGATTTTTTTTGTTGTATTCCACCGCTATTGTCTGTCTGTCATCGTTTGTTTTTTTCTGGGGGAAAAATTCCAAACTATTATCAAGGAAAAAAAAAGTTAAATGTTCAATGACTATGCCAGGGACTTCAGCCTCTGGATTTTTGTGAACAAGCTTTTTTTTTCCTGGGACAAATGGTCCTTAACAGTGTATAACTTAAGTGATAATCTTCACCCCAAAACTAGCCAACTTGAAAAGAGCTGGTCCTGCTCTTTTGACATTGTCATGCTCCCCTAATTCTTGCAAAGTCCTCACTCTGATCCCAGCTGTAGCAAGAGAGAAATCATGTAAATTTATTGGTGACATTGAGATGGTTCTTTGCTATTCAAATGAGGCCTGCCTCATCAGACGCTAAACCAAACCGCGTATTGGCTTGTAGCAGTAACCTCCTCGCAAACAGCTGTGACCCCATGCAGGAAGTCAGACATCCCACTTCCTGTGGCAAGCTGTGCCACTGGCTCTCTTGGCCGAGGATGGCTTTCTAATTGGTGTCCTCTCACCCCTTTACTTTGAGATGCTCCTGCCTGACAGGTCCTGGCAGCAGGAGGAGATGTCCTTGGGGGGGAAAAAAAGTCAGATCTGAGAAAATGCCGGAGCGCTACATTTTTTAGAAAATGTCCCTCAAAGTCTTTTCAGAAAGTAAACTAAAGGGGGGAGTTTTACTAATCATAGGGAACAATGAGAAAAGGAATCCATGTGAGCTTGTTGGGTATGACCATAATGGTGCAGCAAAGATGCTTCGTGTGATCTGTCTTGAGTCGCCGGAGTACCGACTCATTTAAATGATTGTGCTTATTCTATTTGACTTGGTCGTTGTATAAAGACAAAGTGGAAGAATATATAAAGTGCATTGTTGATGAAAAAAGTCAAACCAATTTAGCCAGGCGAAAAGTAATTGTTGAGAAATTACTGTGTAGAAGATTTTTCTTGAAATCCTAATGATGATAATTAATTCTTGGATATTCACACGCAAAATAAGAATTTCACTATCTAACAGCAATTGCAAGGTTACATATTGAATAACTTCACATTAATGCAGAAAGCTTATTGAAAAACATACTGTTTTACATTCCCAAGAAAAGTGAACATTAGGAAATAGAAGAAAATAAATGCCCAAGGACAGACAATATATACCCATATGGACATGTATTAATATGATAAATATTTTATCATGCTCACAAAGTCGTATCCTTAATAGAAGGATGTGATGGGAGAAGGTGCAGACACAAACCTGGCACACAGGGTTTTTTTAATATCCAGCTGTGGGCGTAATGATAAGTAAGAGATTAAACATGAGGTGAAAGGTGTTATCCCACAGTGAAATACTTGCTGTCTAGGTGTTATTTACACAACCATCTGTAAAATCGGAATCAAAGGCCCATTTATAAGCTCTATTTTAAATTACTGTTGGTAAGTGAACTTTTTATCATTCTGTTAATTTACATTCCTGCCATTGTTTCTCCATCAGTGATCTTTTAATTTTATCCTCAACTCTTAGTGGGTCTAATGTGTTTCTAATTTGGCATCTGTTTCAACAAAAGCACAATAAATTAACAGTAATTAATGATCAACCTACTGATGAAGTTCTTTGGAGGATAGCTGCCTTGATGAATGTTTAGAATAACACTGTTTTATAGATGCTACATTCTTCAATCTGGCTCTCTAGGAGATTGAGGATTGTCACAAAAATGTAAAAGAAATAGTACCAGGGATGAGATCAGGAGAGACACAAAGGTAAATTGAAACAGGTGGTTTCTAAAGAATGCTGGGAACAGGGTGAGAACTGAGTACAAAACAAAGACAAGTAAATAAAGTGCTAGTTTGGTGGGGGGGAGGGTCTCATACTGAACCAGGGGCTTAACACGGAGCAGCTACACTTAGGAAAAAGTAACTTCACTCAACAAAACCCATCCTGCACCTAAACAAAGACACAATGGAAAAAACATCCCTCCACTGGGGATGAGGACACTTTGCCACTGCTGACCCGACTTTCACACCCACTCCGGCAGTGGCATGACAGCACACCAGCTTACCAACACACTGCCTTCCTGCTGAACACTTTCTGCACTCCAGCCACACTCCCTCCTTCTCTGTTTCCTCACCTCCTTTCTCCAGCTTCCTGATTGGAGTGCACACACCTGGGTACAGGTGCACTCCAATCAGAAGTGCACCTGATCAAAAGGAGTGGGGGCGAGGAGATGGAAAACAAATACAACCTCCTTTGTGGATTGCAACAGGAGGCATTGAAGATAGCCATAGACTCGTGTAATCATCATGCATGAAGATGCCGTGGATGTGTTGCCTGCTGTGGTTAAAACAGCCCTTCTGCTTTGCTGTTAATGTCTCCAACAGGTCTAATGAGAGTTGCTGCTGGCACAAGTCTTAAATAAAAATGCATTCATCATAATGTCTCCGAGACCAGGGACCAACTGAAAGTTTGTCTTTAAATTTTATGCACATTTCTATATCTAGTTGTGCACAAATAGTAATGACAAAATCCTTTTTCCCATCATTTCCATCCTTCTCTTGAATTAATAAACACAACTACAGTATGAAGTTCGGAAATCATAACAAGCCAGAAAAAATAATAGGAGCAAAGTGAGGCCTGATGTAGTATGATTAGACATGCATTCAGAAATATATATGTGTGTAGAATGGAATTTAATGACCAGCAGTGTGCTCACTATATCTGGTGCTCCTTAATTGGCTGTTGTAGTTGCATTATGCTGTATACATCAAAGGAACAAATACTACCCACATAAACACACGAGGGTCACTTCCTACATGATTCACTTGTTGCACTTTTGACTTCAGGTTCGTTTCTGGATCACGTACCCTCCAGCGGTTCTTTGATGATTTTTTTTGCTATAGTTGAGTGTCTGGTGGAGGAAGGAGAACCATCTGCAGCAAAATGTCAGGAAGATCAAGGAGTCAGTGGTGGATTTCCGACGGACTGAGGAGCTACTGACACATGGCATCATTCAAGGTGAAGAGGTGGCGATGGTGCAAACCTACAAGTAAGTGTGCATGTACATCAGCAAACTACTACTGCACTAACAAAAGAGAGGAAGAGTAATGCAGCAACAGCTCTATGGAGGTGTTGGAAAGAAGTGTTTGCAACATACTGCCCATCATGTTTATCCAGTAACTGAGCTAAGAGTGCTGTGATCTGTGCCTATAAATGTAAGAATATCTGTCAGTGGTTTAAAAAGGGAGTGTGTATTTAAAAAGGAAAAGGCGCACTTGCCTCTCATGCACACACTTACTGAAACTGGCAATTGAGTTGCCATGCAAAGTGTTTATCTGCTGATGAGAGCGTCTTTTAATGGATTTTGAATGGATCTAGAGGAGGTGAGGATTGAACCCTGCCATTTCCATTCTCACCTATTTTTGTTCATATTTTTGTGTTTTCTACAGTATTCCAGGAAGTATTTAGAGCAACTTGGCATTCAGTGAATACAATATACCTGATTGAAGTCCATATCACTTTCATGTGGTCACAATGATAAAAGCGTCAATTGCTTAGCTCAACCAACACAACTGTGTGGTTAGCAACAGGGAAACGATGTGTTTTTGGGTGAGACTGCAGTTTTAGATGTAATTGCTTATTTTGTCTATTGCACTTCTTCTTCATTGATTCTTTTTAAAATGCAATCCCGGGCTTCCTCTTTCTACATATGTTGTTGGCATTTAGAAAATCATTGCTCCCTGCTGGTGATGCACTTTTATAAGTGTGAGACTAAGAAAGATGACTTGATTTGTACCCAAAGGACAATTGGGTTTGGATGGAGCCACACCTTGTGCCTGTTCTGAGGCAGCACATGACAGTATAATCTTGTAATAGACAGAGGTGCAGATTGTTGAAAACAGGGCTGTGTTATTCACATCAAGCCGCAGCTAAAATTGTCAATTATGTATCTAGTGTATATTTAAATGACACAGTTTTGTTGTATTTGTTTTTATTTTTCTTCATTAATATTCTGCTCTGGTGTATTTGTTTCTATTTTCTGCTGTGAAGTTGCCCCCCATGGCAATTATTATATTTCCATCTTTCCCCCAATTGACAAAACACAATATTTTCACCTCAAATGTCTGCAACCCATATGGAATTGAACTGCATAGGTAAAGATACTGCAGTAAGAGTTAATAGAATAGAGGAATCCCGAGTGTGGAACATACAGCATTCCTGATATCCGTGGTTTTGATATCGAGTGCACTAGCTGTGCTTTCAGACTTTATCAGATGGTGCACAGAGGAAAGAAGCACTATCTATATTGTTAAAGCTGAAGCCTGTGGGCATCAAACATCGAAATGTCAGGGTTGGGCTAAATTCAAAGGATAAATTATTCATATGGCCCTAGTAAATGCTGTGCATGAGGTCACCAGCAGGCCTCACAAGCAAAGGAGAACTTGACAGGTAGCAGCACACAAGTAGTCTTCCAACCCCTGTTAAGAAGAGGAGGGGGGTCATCACCGAAGCAGCTGTTCAAGCAAGCAGGGGAAGTGACCTGCTCAGTAAACCATAAACAAACTGTGAAGAATATGCAAAAAAGGTTTCTGCACTGTACACTGAGTTGGATTTGGCAAGATAGCGTGCTCACCTTGGGGAGGTGATGAATTGAGATGAGAGAGGCATGCCAAGTCAAACGCACTGATGTCACTACAGATTTAAGGGAGCGTTTGATCCTGCTGATGCACCAAGCACCATGACAGGAGTCTTTGCCACTGCCTATCAGATGACAACAAAAACAATCTTGGGTTGAATAAAATGCAATGTGTTCTGATTGGGTTGCTCTGTGGGGATAAATGATAACAGAAAATCTTTAAATTTTGTTATTTCCTTTTGACCTGACTGAGATAATGTTAAAAGCTCATGTCACTACAGCAATGACGGGTAACAAAAATTCAGTGCTACAAAGCAGCCATTGAAGAGTAACTATGGATATACTTGATGGCTTTTGAAGGTACAGGCTTTTGCCACAGCAGTGTAATTACGTCGAAATCAAGCTTGCGTGAATGTTTATTTAAGAACATTTAGATAATAGAGACATGTTTACTTGTGTATACAGTTTGTAATGCCGCATAGCATCTGATTAGATCTATTCTTTGTCAGTCACATTTTTAAGTCAATTTGTGGTTTTCACAGACAAGGTACGTGCCAAGTGTCTGTGAACCGACATATCAACTCTCTCTTTGTCAAGTACTAAATTTGCTGTTCTTTAGAATGGCGTATTGTGTTGTCCGTACATTGTCTGCATACATTTTTTTACATACTGAAGGCTGACATGCTCGGAAGAAAAAGTAACTTTTATTGAGCCAATTAATCCCTGAAGACAGAAACAACCTCTCCACGTCTTGCAAGACCTTTTTCCTTCAAAAACACAGGTTGCTATATTTCTACTGCGTGTCTACGGTGGTGACAAGGAAACCGATGCTGACCTTCATTTAGACAATAGAATGACAATACCAGAGGGGGATAAGAAAGTGAAGTGGGTAGTGGGGGGGGGGAGAAAAAAGAAAAATCAATAGCTCATTTTCTGCTTTTTTGTATAGGGATTCTGATGTTTGCTGAGATAAAGGTCGACAAGCCTGAGAGATCCCTTGCACCAGCTCAACTTGAACAACCATGAAATTGCTATTGTGTCCACGGCAATTTAAAACCGAGAAATCCGATTTTGCCCCTATAGCCTCTAATGGTTGATATGGAAATATCTCTCCGTGCATTTTGTGCATTGTCTTTTTCACCATGGGAAGATAAGATGTACAATGACACAACTTGTTTGATTTACACATGATAGTACAGAAAATCAAGAATAATATATGAATGAACTTAAAAACTTTGTCAGGCCAGGTCTACCGGTGACGTTGCCAGGTCATCATAGGGAAGAAGATGAACGTCGAGCCACGGTCTCATTTATTCCTTTGCACGATTTTCAGTGATAAGTCTAACTAGTGTGTGTGTGGATTGTGTGAGAAACAAGGCGGAGTACCTTAAAAGTCTATTCAAGCTCATGAAGAATGTAGACCCCTTTCAGAAAAACAAGCCTGAACCTGGAACAAACCATTGTCTTTTTGCAGGCAAAATAAATGTAAGTTAAAAAAAACAAACATATGAAGCCCCAAATTATTGCTGAATCCAGTCACTAACTGCAGCATTTGGTCTGAAATGAATGACAGATAATGTTCTTAAAAAAACAATACATTTCAGTAGTGATTGAACGATGATTTGTGTTAACATAATTTAAATATGTTGGAACACATATGGCCACGGAGAGAAGAGAAAAATGGCACAGGCATCAGCTGGTTAGGTGTGTCTACGCCTGATACGTGATACAGGATAGGTGAAGCGAAACATTGAAAACACTGAAAACAGCTTGGAGGGGCGTGCCACCAGATGTTTGAGTCTGATATCATAAATTATGATGGATGCGAAGGATGTCCGTGAAGCAAAGATGCGGACTTAAGTGGAACAATTTGCGTCTTGACTGACGTGGCACTTGGTGATCATCAACACATACAAATCTGTCCTGTGCTCACAAGAAAACAGATTGAAGCTGCATCAGAAGGAACACAACGGTTACCTGTCATGAAGTAAAAGCAAAGGACACGGTGACACAACGCTGCTGAGATTTTAATGAAAGAAAAGTAAATATTGCGAATCCTTCAAAATAAAGGGAGACATAATCATATATACATTTTACAAAATCCAACAATTACAAAGAGATATTTTCTTTTCCATGGCTCATTTGACACATTTGCTAAAATGGTTCAATTGTATTGCGCATCAACGGAATGTCAAAATACATTTTCTCTCCCCATTTAGGCTGAGCTGTCCCTTCTTTATCACATGTTCCCTGTGGTGTGTTCTCACAATAATTTGTGGGTTCTGAGAATGGTGTGATTATGTCCACAGGGGCCTTCCACATCCATCCTCCTTTCCATTATTTGCCCTATTCAAAGTGAACAAATGTCAAGTTCACAGCTTCTGGTAGTCAAGATGTCTCCTCTCAGCAGGATGGACATGTCGAAATTGTTCAGAAATATCCATCTCAACCTGTTTCCAACTGCCAGTCACAGGATGACAGAGGAACTTGTACGCAACCAGCAAACATTTGAAAGTATACTCACACTGGCCACTTCAATTGGTGCCCTTTCACAATGTAATGTGATCGTGTGCAACACTTGAGACATAACTTTTACCTTCATAAGAGAAGCATCATTCAGTAATGGTGGAGCTCTTCTCTCAGTGTGTTGGATTTATAATATCATCACACACCTTTTAGGTTGATTAGTGATTTTAATTTGCCTGTGTGTTTGTGTAGGTGTTTGCTCTGTGAGTGGGTGGGTAAGTGATTCTCTGCCCCCGTTTTTTAGATCCCTCTGTAAAGGACTCTCAACCTGGCCAGTGTGTACTCTGCCTCTTTCTCCATGTCGGCTGGTTCAGCTTCAGCCTCCTCTGAACCTAGATCTGATAAATCAGGAACTGGAGATGGATGAGCTTTATAGGGACAAGGAATAAGTTATCTAAAACTCTGTAGATGCAGAGAAAAGCATTTGGAAGAACGCATCCTTCATATTGTTGATGAAAAAATGTTATCATCCACCTCATCCATTTTAAAGATGTTCAATGATTTTTGTATCTTGCAAATTTCAGTTACAAATGATCTATTTTGGAGTCCATAAGGGACCAGTGTATAGTAAATGGCCATGTTCTCCCACAACTATCCATCAGTTACACTAGCAGCTGTGGTATCATGCCAGTAGGCAGACAGCCAATGTTTACAAATCACTTACTAAATGAATTTAGAACTAAACTGTAAAGCTGCTGAAATAATACATGCATAAAAATGCAGCTCATTCGTAATTATCTTGGAAAAATGACACCAAGTATAAAATCCAGAGTTCATGTCGCATAAGATAATGCAGCAGGCTGCAAGATGCAGAACCTGTAGCTGTAAACCACCTGTTGTTTGAGATTATTTGTGACATTGATGGCATAAGGACTGGAACCAGATAACAGATGCTTCCATCTAACCAGTCTGCTGGGCTACTAATGAATCACAAAGTCCTTGAATGCTAAGTGGCATTTGAGAAGTCCCAGGGTATGCTTGTTTTTTTCATTTTTAGTCAAACTGCTTCTCCCAGTGCACCTGCACTTTGGCAGTTAATGCCTCTCTGGTGCCTGTCTAGTGTCTGCTTAGGGATCCCATGATATAATGGGGATATTTTAACCAGTGGGATGCTAGTTTTTCAAATGCACATTTAAAGTTAAATGTAGGTAGATCTTCTGAGAGAAAACTTCCCCCCTGGCTGATTTTCTGTCAATCATGTCGCCAACCTATCAATGAAAGTGACTCGCAGGTTGCTGCAGATCCTTTATCTGAATAAGCAGCATCCTTTTGCCCCTTTCAATTGACTTGCACACATCAGCTGTTGTCTGCCATGATCAATTACCACAGATAAAAGTGACAAGGCTACTGCACCTTTACAGTGAAGCATTTCCTGTGCAAGCCTCAATCCAAGGAGTGATGGGATGTCTCTGTCAGCAAATCTATCTCTTGAAATTCAGGCCTCTCAGCTGTGACACGTGCTCAAACAGCAACAGAGATGTGACTACGCCATGGAAGAGAGGTGTCAGTTATTGAATGACCCCCTCGTATATTGGTGGAAAAGAATGAGGTGTCAGAACAAAAGTGGTAATAGACTGGAATACATTAAATGATGTGGAGTGTCCATCCAGGTGGAACCAATTCTGTCCGTTTCTTTAAAGCTCAGTTGCCTGAGAATCAGCGATTGGGAGCGAATACCTGTGTGTGGCTTTAGGGATTATGAGATGGAGGGAAGACAGATGAAAAATGAAATACAAACAAAACCTCTGGGAGCCTCCAAATTTCTCTGGTATTTTAAATCTGTTATTTGGGTGTCGAATGAAACAAAAAAGTGATAAAAATGTATTGGTGAATATTTCAACCAAACCTTATTTACAGAGATCATGAAAGAAGGCTACTTCTTTTTATAAACACCATGTCCTACATATTGTGTGCAGCAGCCACTTGTCAGACTCAGACCAATGTCATGCTGCATTCCAGTCATGCAAGTGTACATGTTGTATGTTGAAACAGTTATTATCTTTGCCAAGAAGGTTGTGTTTTCATACCCATGTGTTCATCTGTCTGTTACAAGGCTAACTGAAGTTACGATGGATTGGCATGAAATTCGGTGGAGGGTTTGTTTTAGCCCAAAAAATGAATTGATTCCATTTTGGGAGTGATCGGGATCATATTCTAGATCCCAGATTTAGAGAAAATAATATCATGTAGTTTGGTAGAGGATTTCGCTTCACAGAGTGCCCCTCTCATTGGTGGTGATCTCGGATGGTGGGATCTGATGTCCTGTCCTGTGGTTCTCTGCAGACCACGTGACAGGTACAAGCTTATTTTTATCTCCTGTGACTCATAGATCATCCCAGTATTGACTCTGTACATAATCTTTTATTACATAGATAGATATGTTTGTGTCTTTTTTTAATAAGATGCAGGTTTTTTTTGTCAACTCAAACCAGGAAAAAAATTGCAACACTGTTTCATCTAGAAGTCTTTCTTCTTGATTTTTCTGACATTTAACAGAGAACTACACAATTTGAAATCATCACTAAAACCATTGTATAATTTAACTACCAAATTGAAAGAGCTCTGCGTTAGACATTGCCTCTCATTATTCAGAAATTCATGAGTCCCTGAAAGAAGTTTCCCTTAACGCAAAGAAATTTTGAACAGTAGCAGGAATTTCAAAGCACAAGAAATACTTTCACAATATCTACATGGTTAATTTCATTTTTCTTACTTTTTTTCTCACTGCAATTGTCGGTGTTTTGCCACAATTCACAAGCTTGACACTTCAAAGTGCTGGTGGTAAAGGGGAGAAATTCTTTCATCCATTTCCTAAGCCTTTAAAAAATATGTCATCACTTTATTATCTTGAGCATTTGCATGTTGACGCTACACCTAAGCTTCACTGCATCATCGTTATGGAAACATAATGCCTCTTGTGAGTCTTATTTGTTTGACATTTCAAATGATTTAAAAGTACATCTACCTCCCTCCCCTCCCTCCCTCTCTCTCTCTCTCTCTCTCTCTCTCTCTCTCTCTCTCTCTCT
>JAUESF010000047.1:8579542-8593317 GCA_032274765.1 Malacoctenus tetranemus
TGTGTGTGTGTGTGTGTGTGTGTGTGTGTGTGTGTGTGTGTGTGTGTGTGTGTGTGTGTGTGTGTGAGAGAGAGAGTGTGAGAGAGAGAGTGTGAGTGTGAGTGTTTATCTGCCTCTCTGCCCTTTTCCTGCTGCACTTGTACCATGTCATTCTCTGGCTGCTGTGTGTGGTGATTGTGCTTGTTTGTGCACGTGTTTACGGGAAGTGTATGTGTGGATTTTGTTGTTCAAAATCTCAATTAGCTAATTGCTGTGTTTGTTGCTCGCGCTTTCAGGCTTTTTGCAGCCCTCCAGCAGAAGCTGGTGACTATGTCCAAACACAAAAAAGAAAATAGATTAAATAGTACTAAACAATGCTAATTCAGCCCTGGCAAAGCAGGAAAAAATAGGGGTTGGGGAAAAAAAACTGTTGGTTTTCTGGTGACATTAAATCCATGCCAGAAGCACCAGATTTGAGACAATAGAATGTTTGCTCTATTTGAATTGGCTTTATGTCACCTCTTCTTTTCGGTCACTCCAAATAACACCTTGATGTCCATTATCTGCACACATAATTGCTATATTGATTTTTCTTGTTGCCTCTTTCTTTTCATCCCACCGCGCTTTCACTTGCCATTGTGC
The DNA here is from genome assembly GCA_032274765.1 of Malacoctenus tetranemus. Lineage (NCBI taxonomy): Eukaryota > Metazoa > Chordata > Actinopteri > Blenniiformes > Labrisomidae > Malacoctenus > Malacoctenus tetranemus. Next base: position 8,580,164 of record JAUESF010000047.1, read on the forward strand.
AAAAGATGTTCTTTGAAAGCTAAGGTTGATTGCCTAGAATCACATTGAATTGGCAGAATTAACCATATCAGTGCTGTTGCATATTTTATGCAATCTTTTTAACATCACACATTTCTTTTTCTTTAAAGTGACCATATGCAAAAGCTCAGTTCAATACAGATTAATGTATATATGGCTAGGTAACTACCACCCAAGATGGAAAAGCACCTATATAGACAGTAACCAAGCTAGGAATGCACGGTAGATATTGGTTTATACAAAGACACCTAAGATACTTCAATAACTAAATGAATGGGTGGATGGATAGACAAATTCATAGATGGGTGGAGAGAACACACAAGCCAAGTCAACAGTGTTTCAGTGGATATTATCTTATTCATTATCAGTTTGGTAATCCAGCAACAATATAACAACAAATAAAACCTCTAACCATGGAAATTGATTATATATTCATACCACAAACACAACACACCCTGCGTCAACACTGTTGTTTTGTTTGATCTTCCGGATTTCAAAGAGGAGGGAGAGGCAGCCTACCATCGGATAGACTCTGACAATAAACTCCATGGAGGAAGAGCTTCAGGGACCTGCTGCCTTAACTGCAGGAAGGCTGCATGTGTGCAGAACATGAGCAGGCTTGTCAGGCACAGTGGCTGCCCGGTGATACCGTCTTTAGATTCACACAAAGAACTCGCAGGAAAAGCACTTCCAAGGATGTACTTCCTTACTGCGAAAGGGGCATATCATGAACCTAGAGTCTTTTCATCGCCTATCAGGTTGGCCAGCATTTTACATTCATCATCTTTTTCTTCTAAGATGGCAAATCCATGAGAGAGAAAAAGTTTAATGGAACTTACATCTAAACATTTGCTCTTTGTCTTTGGACTTGAATGCAGCCAACAGTTGTTACCTTCTGGGCAGTTTCAGTGTTCTTTTGAGTTGGAAACTTCCTTAACACAGTGAGGAAAAAACAAAGAAGGTTTAGCTAAATAGGGAGCATAGGATTGATAAATTTTATTGACAATAAAATCCATGTACTTTAAACTTGATTCTCAGATCTCAAATATGGTTTACATTTCAGCTGTCTTATTAGCTATTTCTCAGTGATATATAAAACCCTCTGAAATAGCTATCCTTGAATTGGTATGCAAGTAAGCTTTTCATAAGTGTGTGATTCGCATTTGAAATAAAGACCCACACGGCTGCATACGGTTTATCTTGCTGTATGGTCTACTGTCTCTTATCTCTAATTGCTCTCTAATGGCAGTGAGATGGGGGGATCTGGCATGACTGCAGTTCTCTAATGTCCAAGAGAACAAGGTCATCGTTAATTACTACCAATTACCCCAAATTTTGACTAATCATTTGGGTCCTTCATGATGGCAGTGAAGAGCTCTGTGCTGACCCTCTTTCAAAACATCCTCATAAATACTCAACTGAGAGCGTACGGGATGTGGTTATTCAGAGGGCCGGGCAGCATAGTGAACATCGGTGTCACGGTGCTCAGTCGATTGGGGCGCTTCGCGAATGGTGTTTTTCCATTTCACAATTTTACCACAGGTCTCCTCGCTAAGATTTTTGTCTTGGTCCTTTCACATTTGTACACAATAGAAAGTTAAAGTCATCATAACAACATGACCAGAAACATGCACTATGTCATTTCCACGCAACACAACCTTGTAAGAGGAACTGTTTTATTTTTGTTTGTTTTTTTTTTTAACTTTGGTTCCCATTATATAGGAGCAGCCTCTGTCTTAGCCATGCAGATTCCCAAATTGCTCAGGTCTGCCTGTAGTCACTGGAGTTCTGCCTTTTCATGCAGTTTTGAGGCGTTGTAGCCCCGCCACTGTTTATGTATTTATGTCACGCAGAAAAATGGAAAGGAGTTTGTGCAAGGTCCCGGGAGTAATTTCTGCAAAGTGTCCCTAAAGGTTGAGCAGAGATGGGAAAGAAAGTCTTCGGGACCTCTGCCCTCTTTGTGCAGAATACCCCACAGAAACATGTGAAGCATGAGGGAGTAGATGCTGCTAGTCACTTTGAAAGTCACCGCAGGCAGAAAAAAATCTGTTGAAATATGTTCTCACTGCTTTGTCTCTCTTTTTCTTTTGATCCTTTCTCTTTTGTGGTTCTAACTTCCTCTTTTTTATGTAATATTATAGATGGCTTCTAGTGGCAAGCACCTGCTGTTCTTGTGTGGATGTTTTTTTTCTCATTGTGGTAATCAAGTAATAATAGGGATCAAAAAGCAATATAATTATCTTGAAAATTTAACCAGTTTTTCAGAGCACAATGTGACCTGTCTTGACCATGTTCAAGGCCTAATTTCACAGTTTTTAGAGTTGAATTCATGAAAAAGAATTGTTAACTTTTGCGGGAGAATAATATTCAATTCTAGCTTTAACCCCAAGACAATTATCTCCTTTCCTCGAAATACTTTGCATGAACTATACACGGGTGTCCATGTATTTTCTGGTGTCCAACATTTGTCATCTTGTATTTCATTTTGTTTTTATGGGCTTTACGCAACTATCAAATTTTCTACACAGTTTCATCCATCTGCTGACCTCATTTTCATGGCCGGGCTGAAATCTTGAGTGTGTGTACTCTCAGCCGTCCCTTGGATGTCGTTGGCATGTCTCTGAAGCAATTTTCCCAACTATGAATAATTCACCAGATATTATTCTAAAGGTCATCTTATAGTAATTAGTACCCTGCTGTTGACTAAACAGCCTCCAGGTACCTGATGGTCAGTTTAATTACAATTTGAAATGAGTATACTATTTGACAAACTCTATATGTTCTCTTGACACTCCCAACAGATGACACCTTGGGAACTAAGTAGGATGCAATAAGTTGGGCTTGTTAGCAGATGGAAATGGAACATGAGTGTGTGTATGTGCATGTGCGTGTGTAGCGAGCGCCGAGCATGCTGCTACAATCAAAAACTTCTTTCTTTTCAAATATCCAGTAATTACTGGAAATGCAGATTGGGGTAGTCGGCTGTGTGTTTTGACAGTGTCGACGTCTTGGGGACTGTCACTGTCTCGTTGTTAGCCAATTACCATAGAAAACTAATGGGGCAGGTCACAGCCGGCTTTCTTAAGGAGACTGGGGACTGAACATATGCTGAAGATGCAGCGAGATGACACAGTCCAGCACAGCTTTCGCAGCATTACAGGCGCCGTGACATGGCTCTCTGTGTCACACAAGTTAGGAGTCAGTGCCGAGAGATCCTGTCATGTCCTGTTGTTGTGAACATCAACCCCTGCACTGTGCTGTATGCCTGAGGTTTCCTCTCAGAGGGCTTGTACGTATTCATAAAAGAACAGTGGATAACGCATTAAGCCAAAAGGGCCGCAGGAAGGCTACATTGCCCTGGGGGATTGTTGAGGCTTTCGCAGAGTTTCTGTTTGAGGCATCAAAGCTCTCAAGGATGGACGGATGGTTGGAGAGATGGATTGATGGATGGGTTACAAGGAGGCTGTACAGTATATGAGCACATATGTCTGTACTAGAAATCAGCAGAGGTAAAGTGCTTTAAATTACTTGACAGTTGTCATGCTGAGCAACAATGGCACATGAGTGAATGTTTTTTTTTCATTTTCTTCAAATTCACTTTGAAATAAATAAACAACAACCTTACAGGTCTTTTGATGATACTATATTTTGTCTGAAAATGGTGTGTTCTGGCGGATTTGTGGCTTGAGGAAACATTTATACTTTGAACAAAAGAATGAAAGAGCTGATTATTGAGTGTATTGGCCCTAGAAAGAAGATGAAAAGTCATGCAGCTATTTAGATTCTGAACAGGCCACATGTTGACCAGAATGTGCTTCAGGAGTTTGACATTTTTTTCTTTCTCCTCTTGGAGGTGCGTAAAATCCATAGTGGGAACGTAGAGTGCTATTCATATTGTGGATGCAGTAGCTCTTCTGTGGGTCAGCACTACCACAGATGCAACCTTCCAATTACAATAGAAGGAAAAGAGCAATGGGAATGGACCAGTGGTTACAAGGTAGAAAAGTCACTAAATAACATGTAATGTATCTGCAATCAATATCTTTGCTTTAATTGTGAGCCACAATTGACAGGAATCATTAGGGAGGAAACTGTCACCTCCCTTTATATTTCCCATGGGTTCTGCTAAGCTTTAATCAGCTTGAAGATCACTGCTTGGGTTTCTCCTCTTCAACCCAACCTTTGCGTCTACGGTGCTTTTTAAACATGATTACAGCAGGTGAATTTTTGAATGAAAGAAAAGTATACAAATTTAGCATGAGGGTTTTTTTCCCCTGTGTAGTCTTTAGGAGTTCTTTCTGCATTTTCTGTATTTTCATCGTAAGTACATACCGATAGCGTTTCCATTGTTATGTGAGTCTGGTTTATCTGATGTCAAAATGTAATAGAAAATTCCTAAACTGTTCTCTGTGGTCTTATTCACAGTGTAAAATGATAATGCATATCATAGAGACATACAAAGGACTTTAATTCTTCAATCTTTTTGAAGAGATATTGTACAAACATTCCAGGGTGCAAATAGCATGATTTTAATTTTCAGTTACATTTTCTCAACTTTTATGGATAGATAAGGTTTTCACAAAAATCTCAATGTAGTCAGACAAAGTGTTTTTCTCTAATAATAACATACTTTTTTGAAAAAGTTATTTCCCCCTTTATTAATCAAGTTAGCATTTTTTGGGTCTATACCAAAAGTGCTTGCAAATTTTTTCTTTCCTCTGAGCTTCCTTCTAATTTAGAAAAGGACCCACATAAAGTCATTCTTATCCTTTTATTTTTACTTTGGGTGAATGTATTTTGCAAAATGCAATTAATTTAAAAATGCACAAAAATTACAAAACTTGTTTTGGTATTCAGGAAAAAAGTATATGCTTTTGGATACTTTTTGTGACTCAAAAAAAGCAACAACTCAATAAATACTATAGTTAAAATTGCATGTCCAATTGCATATAATTTTTTTTTTAGAATTCCTTTGTAATTTTCATATTGAGGCACATTGTCACCATGCTCCTATTTCAAATCTGCCATACATTTCATAAAAGAAAAATCAATCACATACACAAAAGGACAAACAGGATCCGTGTGTTTTTTGGAGACTCTATTTAATGGCTCAAGTAAAATTCAATGACAAGAAAAATCACCATATGGAAGGTCATTTTTTTCATAGATTCAGGTGGGATATCTTACAAAGGCATGACAACACAGACTGTATAGCTTTTACTGACCAATACAGATTTGCTGGCAAGCACTGAAGCCATCTTTCAAAGCAAACTTGACCTGACTCACTGATGACTAATTTACAAGCATATACTTAGGTCTTATATCATATTTTGATATAGTTTTTTTGTACAAGATACATTTGTTTACATAAAATTTTTTCTGGCAAAGTGCATGCCAGTGTACACACTCACACACGCACTCACGCATACATGCAAGGAAAAACACACACTTCTGCTCACATACAAGTTCATCTAAAAACACACTCAAACACACTCTCCTCAATATTATGCATATGTAGCCATTTACATTACAACAGAGATTGTCATCTCATCTCATCACTTCTCATGTTTTACCTTTCTCCTTGTGGAGAAAAATGTGACCTCTCAGTAATTAATCTGTAGCCTGTATTCTTAAATTGTTTATTTTGTTCCAGTTTGCGACCATTATTATTAGTTCTCAGGGGTACTGCTATGTACAAATTTAAATTCCAGTTACCGGACAGTATAAACACCCAATATTTGTATGTACGCAGAGGCATAAGTGGTCTGCACATTTGACAAGATTTGAATGTGTACACTGTGAAACATTAGTTTTGTTCCATAAGACAGACGGACGGGTAGGGAAGTAAACATCAATACTGACACTGATTCTAATGATGGACGCATGAACCACATAGTCAAGTGTAAAAATGCCTCGTGGAAATCCAACCAGCTCATGCAAATCATGACATGGGGCTGACATGGCAATCGTGACACACATTTCGAATAGAAAATCTCTGAAAAATAAGAAGGAATGCTCACGTGTATGTATAACATTAGCTATATTTCTATCATTTGGGCAGAGGGAGTTGAAAAAAACTGATTGAAAGATCGGTGAATGCAGAATCATGCATAGTGAAAAAAGGGTGGTTATTCGGTTGTTTTTTCCATTATCAGTGTGTGTTTTTTGAAATATAATACATTTTGACACAAAGAGTACTTACTAAAAGGATTCTCATCTAAAAGAGGAGAGGACATTCGTGTGGTATGCTCTTTGTTGGGAATTATTCAAAAATCACTTTTTTCTTAAAGAATATTAAAAAGAAACTGCAAACAAGCATACGATAATCATAAAAAACAATATTATTAAAAAAAGCTCAAATTAGTATAAAAAAATAACATCCTGGTTTACATTCATGCAGTTTTTTACTCTTCCATCACAATTTTGTCTTTGAAATAATGTTGCTGCTGCAACCTTACAGAACACAGGAGTCATGTCGGAGTGAGTTAGAACACTGTGAGGGTTACAGATAGGTAAAATTGTGCTCACTGTACACATGGGATAGAATAGAATGTGTGAAAATGTGACAGTGTATAAATCATCTCAACATATTACACAAAAGCGCCTCTACTTCAGGATAAGGACAAACACAGTGTCGTATTCAGGGACCAGTGTGTAATGCCTGTCCTTATTTCAGTAAATGAAAAATCTCTAAAACCAAATAATTTTTCTGTTGTTTTCAAAGCCTTCAAGAAAGAATCTACTGACTTGCACACAGAACTGTAGACAGAAGCTGAAATTACCTGTGAGAATTTACACTGTTGATAAAATTTCAATTTTCAATGACATGATGATGTATGTTGTCTTTGATGTGCTGGTTTTGTTTAAAATGTGGTGTTTATGCTGCTATGAAGTGCACAACAGCTACCTTAGAATAAATTGAGACGAAATGAAAGTATCTCTAAATGAGCTCAAATTGCATTCTCAACAAAGGTACGGGATGTTTATAAGAGTGTGTATTTAAGTTGCCTGTTTTGAATTCAATTCATTTTCATAATTGACTAAGGTGAAATTGAATTGCCCCTTTCTCTGTCCTTGACACGCTGTTCCTTTAAGTGATCATTTCACAGAGTCCCAGATAAATCCTCTTTATAATGATAAGAGTCCTGATCTGAGAGAATAGGTGTTTGAGCTAAGAGCATCCAAACACAATTTGCCTTGGACCTTTCCCTTGAGAATACAGCGTCGCATTATAGATTTAGGCCTGTTCCCAATTTGCAAGATGGTACAAGAAAATGAATCACATGAATCATATACCTGATGATTTAGACACCTGGCTGGGACATTACTGGAAAGAAAAATGGATATCAGCAAAGTCACTTATTGCTGTAGCAATAGATTATACTGCACCCAATCTGTTACAGCAGCAAGTTGGTCTGGAGTAGTTATTATGAGAACAACATGCACACCCGGCTGGTGGCACGGTGCGTTTAAGGAACCATGTGAGGGACGGCCTGCAGGGAGGGCCTCCCAAACATCGACTCTCAATGTTCGTTTTTATAGCAACTGCAAAAAATAACATTATGTCAATAACTCAGTGTGACACTTGGCCCCCAAAGAATTGATGCATGTTGTTCTATTATTTAAGTTGTTACGTGTGTGTGTGTGGGGGGGGACACTGGATAATGGAAACTGTGAGGCAATATTTGCTGTATGAAAAGTCAAAGTGGAAATTATTTTCAGGAGTAAAGGTGGTAATGATGGTGCTGAGAACAGAAGAACCATGTTAAGTTGCTTTTTTTGGGTTCCTGTTATCTTTTAACTGCTTCTGTACATGCATAGCATGTTTGTGGATTGCCAATAGAATCATTCCAAACCTCCCAACCACAATATGGGTCGCTACTGAGATCACACATCATTGTAATTAGACTGAGAATTTAGTAATTGGCTCCAAAGCTGTTATTACGTGAATATTTCGGTGCAACAAACTATGAGGAAGAGAAACAAAGGGAAGAAAACAAAGGTTACAGTTCCCACGCGCATCTGTCTGTGCCTTTCAAGACTAAGCTACAGAGATAATGCTAGGAGTTAACGTTTTTGTAAAGGAGTCGGCAGAGATTCAACAATCACCGTGTGGAAAACATCATGAACACGCACGTGTGCAAAGGAATGGTGCTTATTTGTGTTTCATTCTTTGCGCTGGTCCACGGTGAAAACGAAGAATGCAAAAGATTAAGATGCGGTGCTGTCTACCATTGGCCTAGTTATGCTTCGTTGTTTTTTTTTCTTTATCCTTCCGCAGTCCCCTGACCAAAATAGACTTCTGAAACACGTTCAGGCAAGACAAAAGAAACATCTCCCACCACCAAAGGAGTTTGTGCCACGTGTTATACAGAGCAATACTTCACAAGAACTTGAACAGAAACAGCATCCACCCAGAGCTCATAATTAACATTTAGCCCAATTTAGCTCACTCAACACGAAGTACTGCATTTGCATTTTTTTTTTCTGCGCAAGGAAGTGGTCATTCAGGGACACAGTTCCACAGAGCTGAACCCAAGGAGCTTAAAGTGTAGTGTCCTTTCCTTCATACTCCACAAACTGAAAGAAAACTGATCTTTTTACCCACGCTAATAATCTACTTTGGTATTGAACTACCTTTTATTGGATGTACATGGGTCTTTGCTGTGTTAAGACTTGCGTTGCCTTTCAAATGCTAAAGCTGTCAGACTGAACGGTTGTGAATCGTCTGAGTAACATCGCCGCGGTCTGATCCTTTTTCAGATGTCTTCATTAGTATAACTGGGCTGGAGCTGGTCGAAGATACTCAAATTATGCATACTTCCACACGTACGCATACACACTGATCATAAAGTCATGAGCCATCTGTAGATGGAGTCACATGTACAGCAGGCCAATGCAGATCTGTCTCTCACTCTTACAACTGGTGCTCGTGTAAGAAAGAGCTGCTGCCCCCACCAGTAGGTGTTTGCTGCCCAGGAGAAGAGAAGCTTGCCAGGGGGATGACCTTGACGGGGTCCTCTTTCTTACTACTGCAGTGTCTATCCAGGGTGTTATAGAACTGCGGCCGGTTGATCCCCTTGTCCAGTTCATCTTTTTTGGGCACAGACCTGCCCAGGGTATGGCGGCCATCCATGACCCCCATGCTGACCATGTTAGCTTTTACTCCCCGGGCACAGCTTTGCTGGAAGCCGAAAGAGGCGAGGGTAGGACTGAGGGTGGCAGTGGTAGGGGTGGAGTTGGGGCTGTTACTGCCAGGACCCTGGAACTGGGCCAGGGCTGGGGGCATCCAGCAGCTGTCAGAGTGGCCCAGTATTAGACACTCCTGGGTACAGGTCTCCGAGGCCTCGGCGAGAGCTTTCTGCAGGTTCACCTCAATGGCTGTAAAAGAGGGAGAGGAAGTGAGAAAGAGAGAAAGACATTGCTGTTATTCCGACTGTTCAGAGGAAGTAGAGAGTGTGGTGGAAATGCAGTGATGTAAAATCACCAAATGAGCTCAGGAGTCAAAATGCAAACAGAAGAAAGTTGTCATCTTATCAGTGGTTGACCCACAAAATGTCAGCCTTTTAGCGAAATGAAAGTCGGTGATAAATGTTTCATTTCATCTTGTAATGAGAAAAACAGCAGCAGAGCATTTAATTTCCATTGGTATTCCCGGGACTCTGTCTGTTTACCTACAATATGCAATGAATTCCCAGTAGCTTAATTAGAGTTTGAAAAAATATGTCTTGCTGTTTGTGCCTTGGATTGACTTTACGGTATTAAATATTTAATGAACGTCTTAACAAAGTATTGTTTATATTCATCACTGTCAAGGTGACACATCTTAAACTTTTGTGGTGTTTCCCAATCTAAATAAATCTTGATGAAAAAGAGAAAATCTACCACGGTGAAAAGGAAAAAAACATTATGCGGTTGTGCCACACTGTCGTAAGCATCATTAGCATATTCATAGACTATTAATGCACATTGTACTAGCAGTCAGTTTGCGTGTAGAGGATGGAGGTAAAAAAAAAAAAAATCTAAACTCTGAATGAAGCCGCGAGTAGGCAAGGTTAGACAACTATCTCATCTCATTATCCCTTTACTGACAACACATGTACGAGTGTGAGATGCTGCCTCGGCATTGAGCTTTAGCAATATAGCCTGTCATGCTGGATAATTAGAATGTAAAACAGTATGCACGGTAGCAGCCCAGAGCCTGCAGTGTTGTGTTTCCGAAGCCATGCAAAGGAAAGAAGGGTCCTCATTCAAACATCACATCACTCCTCCAGGCCTCAGCTTCAAGCTGTCATGTAGAAATTATTTAGCGTATTTGCATAAGTAAGAATGCTATAAATAATTAAGCAGTCTTAGACCCTGGTACACGGGAGCGACTATTTCCTTCACACTGTTCAGTTTTGTTTTATTTTTTTATAACTCTCTCCCATGGCCGTCTGGAAAAAAAGAATCCTTCAGACTTGTTTATTTTTTCATTGCATCCTATAAAATGAAAAATGAATCTCCAGATTAGACGACGTTAGTGATCCCAATCAGCCCTCCCCAAACTATCTAGATTGTTGCATAACGGCCCAGTGAACACTCTATTTTTGTATTTCTGTCCTACCATAGATTGAATACCAAAGCGTCAACTTTAATTATGAGAGCGGTGTCTGAAAATGAATCGCCTGGTATAAATTGTGAGGATATATTTGGAGTGCCCACGTGGAGTCAAATCTGTCCTCTCCATATTGAACTGAGCTGTGGAGCAGGAGTGTATAAATCCCCTGGGCGGTAAATGTGTCACCTTTCAGAGGGTCACTAACTTCATTAAGGCAAAAATGGATGCTGCTTTCTCATTCTCTGAGCTAGCACAATAGGGCCGAGCCAAGTCTTGGCCGTGCCACGACTCAATCTTTCTCCAAGTGTTTTTTCTGCCGTCAGTGAGGCTGTTTCAAGATGCTGATGTGTTTATTGAGGTAATGCAATTAGCCTAAATGTCCTATTACCAGAGCATGCATCCAGACGCACAAACAAATGTTGCTTGTGTTTCTTTGTCCTCCTCAAATTTAATTGATCGACACAGGCAGAGGTGAAGCTGTCTTTATCTCAGCCCGCATTACAAATGAAAGAAAAGCTGTGGCTCTGTGACTTTGCACAGCTTTACCTCACAGCAGTTCTATGTCAACAGCCTTCAATACCTACAAAATTTATATGAAATATTTCTCAACCAGCCTCTCCAGAAGACATGGGCCTGTTCTGTTTTCTATTCCGGTGGGATAGTTTGGATAGGCGTTGGGTTTGGGAGGGAGGGAGCACGGCGTGAGTGATGTCGCTGACAGCTCTCGCAGCTTTCGTCAGCTAGAGGTATGCCGCAGCCTGCTTGTGATGCCGCTGTCTTTTGTATTCAGGGGAAACAACTGTACCCCACGGAGCTTTCGGTAGAAATCACACATCACTGACGCCACAGATCCCCCGATGCTGTGAACACTCTTTTCTACTTTTCCTTTCAAGGAAATTTGAATGGCAGACAAGTGGGGATAATGGCAAACAATGGGGTGTAATAGACAGCACGGGTGAGATCAGACCAACTGTTCTCATTTGGAGATGAATCATCTTGACTGAGGAGTGATGATGGCTAGAAAAAAAAACTGGAAACTCTGATACCTGTTTAGTTACTCCGGAGAGTCAACTGAACATCTAACGCGGGTTCAACCACAACCAAAACTCGATACACAAGTAAAACAAATTTCAACTCATGTTTAAAATTGTCTGGCAGGTGAATTGTTCTGTCATAAGGCATAAGGCAATCTATTACCCATTGTGTGGTTTATTTTAGTTCACTCTGCCACCGTCTTTGGTTTTTCTCGTTGATCTTTTGGTCGTAAGCAAGGTCAATACCGGCGGTGGCCTACGGCAGTCTTGTTCTGCAACATCAACACATCCTACGGCCTGCCACAAATCGAACACCGCTGCATCCACCTTCAGCTGACCTTCCGCTGAGGTTGTCGAATGTTGCACGTTAAATGAACAATAAATATATGTAGAGACAAAGTTCTTTTTTCACCCTTTTAGTGCAATAAATAGTATTGAGAGAAGATAGAACTGACATTCCAAAAAGTGTAGTATCAGTGTGGGATGGTAAAATGAAACATTTTTAGACAAAGAAATACTGTCTACATTAATACAACAGCAAAGTGTAACCTCCCAAAAGAGTAATAAATATAGTATAAATCCCCTTCAACATTCTCAAGGAACACTGGATGTTAGTACTTTTGTAAAAGCAGAATTTATGGTACTGCGATTGCACTATATGACATTTTTCAAGTGTAGTCAATATAGTGGGCAGAGAGTGTTTACTGTACACACACACGCACACACAAATTTCAGCAAGTTTCCTACAAAACAATTTGCAAGTTTATGTGCTCTGTTATATAAAACAGATGAGTTTTTATTGTTCCCACTTATCCGTTCAGATGTAGTTTTTCCAGTCAACTGGGATGCAGGTGACAAATTGATGGTAATGCATCTAAATGTGCAGCTTAAACATTGAAATCATCAACATGGGGGAAAAAATGTTGTGATTTGAGACACTTTATGCGCCTCCCCCCCACACACACACACACACACACACAAACACTCCCCATTCATCGCACAGCAGTGTTTCATGACACTGATAAATACGGGATTACGCCTTTGCTTGTTACATTTGTTATGCGTATGACCAATCCTGTTTTGGTGTTAAAAGAGCTTATAATTCTTAGATAATGAGAACAATTTCAAGCTCATGCTGCTGAATGTTCATTGAGAGGTAATGTACACAATAACAAGATAACTGCTTCGATTTTCAATATAGTGATTAGTTCATCCTTTCTACATTGTACACGCCTGAATTTTATAATATCTTTCGAGATTTGGAACATTGACATTTTGTATCGTGATGGGGTATTTTGTATTTTCTCTCCTTTGTATGTTCTCTCTTTGCTTTTTGGGCTAATGTGCATTCAGTGTCAGTTATTTTTATTTATGTTCATCTGTGATAGCCATGAAATCTACTAATAAAACTCCCAGATAGGCATTGCAAAACACACACACACACACACACACACACACACACACACACACACACACACACACACACACACACACACACACAC